>CM068317.1:46519924-46714924 GCA_034766995.1 Acanthacorydalis orientalis
AAAAAAATTATATAAAATAATGGGAGATGTTTGGAAAGTTTGAAAATGTTGTTAAAATTTGACTATAGATTACTACAATAGATTATTAATATAAAAGTTTAGGAAAAATGTCAACCAAATCTAATATTGTCTCGGGAGCCGTACAGAGTAGCTTTGTGAACAGCAGTTTCTCCTCCGTTGGTATATATATATATATATATATATATATATATATATATATATATATATATATATGATTTTAGTGAAATATTTTAATCATAAGTTATTTCAATCTAATTAAGTAAAAACCTGCATTATACCAAAACAACGATAAATAAAACAGAAATTGTAATAAGGGATGTTTTAATTAATTCCCAATTCCAACAATCTTATATATATATATATATATATATATATATATATATATATATATGTGTGTGTACCTAAAATGTACACAAAGTACACATATATTTATCAAACTAGTAAAATCTTCTAATCCATTTAACCGATGCCTAGACACAAACACATAGAAGGACCGAACACAGAGCGTTGCAAAAATAAATACTGCAGTCTGTTGTTAGCGTCATCGTCCCCCTGCCCCTTCTGGCAGAAAAAAAAACCTCTACCATTGTGAGGTCGAAATCGTTTGAGTGAAGAGCCATATCAGTTCACACTTGTCATATTATCGGGGGAGCCGATTCGTTCATCTTTTATTTAGCCGCGACGCGTCGAGGTAGACGATTTTAGGTAACATGTCGATAACAAGCTTTCAGTATAATGAAATTAGAGATTCTCCGTTCCAAAAGTGGTTTATATGTAAATTGCCGATATGTTTGTTGATTTTCTTTCTATAGTTGATGATGAATCATGAACAATGAATTTTATTACTAACCGGGTTTTATGTTTTTAACGACACATGCATTTAAATTACATAAATGCATTCTTCGGTACACAGAGATAATGAAATGAACAGAAATGTCACTTTGTTGTATACTATTTTTTTACTATAATAAATATTCAAGCTTCTCGGAAATCCAGTTGCGAACTACTTTATTCTTTCAATAACATCAAACATACATACAAGTAAATTATCGATTATTTAATTCAAATAATTTCTATTTATATATTGTTACAGTTGATATAAAAAATATTTATATACGGATTCGTAATAAAATCACTGTTCGCTTTAAAATCCTAATCAATTCTGTTCTATAGAAGATAAAGCCATTTTAAATGGTTCGTTCAAGTTTAAGCAGACGAAACTTCAAGAGTATTAAGTTTTAAGAAATCCTCTAACATTACAGATACAAATCATGAAACGATTAGGTGCAGAAATTAATTCAATACCTTTACATTGAATCAATCATAACTCTATTTTAAATTAAAATATTTTCTAGACGTTTTAAGATTTTCAAGTGATACAGTTCTGGATCGCTTAAAACCGGTAAGAAAATCCAAAAGCTCGAAAAATGGGAGCCGCACGAACTGAAAGAAACACCCTAAACCGCAATTATTTTTCTACCAACCTAATATTTCTTTGAAGAGAAAGAACCAATTATACATATTTTTATTTGACAAATATCGGAGTTTGTTTCAGTTTTTTGTTTTCATAAGACTAATAAAGTTTTAATCCATTAAATAGTTTTTTAAAAAATTAAAAAGAGAGTTTAGAAAAAGATTATACTATTAAATGAAAATTAGAATCCTGACAAATAAACATTGAATTAATTTAATTAAACTGTAGATTTAACTAGACTCGTTAATCACAGCATCTTTAAAAAAATTATAAAATAAATTTTTCCAGTAATCATAATTTCTTTTCTATTATTTCTGAAGATATCCTATTGATTTTCGTGTATTATTTATAGTTGACTACGGATCACTTATTACTTTTTATTCTAGGTTATAAATTTATAGACTATTTTCGAATTATTTTCGTATCATTTATTTGAATTTTTAGATTTTAATTGGGAATTTAAGAAGAATTTGTTTATTTCATTCTGTAAAAAGTATGATTTAATTATATGTATCATATCATATATATCTCTCTGTTCCTCTTTATATATATTGCGATAACTCGTATATTCGTAGTTAGAATAAAGAAATGATAAATTTCCCGATAATTTCTCGTCGGCTGTGCACGGGATCGTTCCACATTACGGCAACGATCCCGTCCTGTCCGCTGATAAAAGTAATAATTAATGTACATATTCAACGTCAGCGTCTTGAACTTGCGGTCCGCAGGACAAGAATACAAATATTTGTGTTCGTTCTTTTCCGAAACCGATCACGAATGCAAACTCGATCCGCAATCCAATCTTTACCCAGCGAAATTTGGACAGAATTACCTGTTATCTGTTCGTTTAGCGGCGGACGGCGCACAAGTACAAAATCAACTAAAATACTATATAACAGTATCGACTTCTATGCCATCGTTCCATTTATATACAGAAAAGGGATCTGGCAAATCGAGTTAGCTAATTGCGGAGGACGACAACGACGCTCAAACTCCGACGGAGCGCCTCGCCCGTCCGTCCCCATTCATCGACCGGCAATAAACAGTGGTCTGTAACTGTAATGACAAAGATCATCATATCAGTCACCTACGATGTAGCACATGT
This sequence comes from Acanthacorydalis orientalis, assembly GCA_034766995.1. Taxonomy (NCBI): domain Eukaryota; kingdom Metazoa; phylum Arthropoda; class Insecta; order Megaloptera; family Corydalidae; genus Acanthacorydalis; species Acanthacorydalis orientalis. The sequence goes on from CM068317.1 coordinate 46,522,525, forward strand.
CCTCTCTCCTACTGTTGAAAATAACTTGAACGAGAAATCAATTTTCTCCGGGAAGAACAAAGATGTCGACAGTGCCGATGCCGGAGTGTTCACGGTTAGTTGGGTAATGTTGGAGAGAGCGCGAGATGGTAGCGAAGACACGGGACGAACGCGCTGCGATGGCGTCCGGTACAAGAGCTGCCTCGTCAGAGCCCTAATCTACTGCTGATAATGTTAAGATTGTGTTTGCTTTACCAATTTGAAATTTTCTCTTCAGTTTGTCTATCATTGACGTTAGAACGAACTGTAGTAGTAGATCATGTGTTTTATATGACGTGATGAAAAGAACATGTGCAGGAGAAATTAGTTAAGATTTTTTTTTGAAATTTCGCCAGGACGGAGTCGCGTGTTCACATCGTCAGAATTACAAACAATAAGACAATACACCACTACGCATAAATATTTTTAATACATTCTTTCGATTAAAACAGAAATAGCAAAAAGATAAAATAAAAATGTCTCTAAAAATTCTAACTGAATTTTTATAAACATAAAGTAGAATATGAATATTTTCCGTTCTTGTATGAAACGACTGAAAAGGGGTTTCTTTCAAAAAATAACATTTATTAATTTCCAAAAATATAAAAATCAGTTATTATTATTTTTCATTTTCTTTCCTGTAAGCCCATTCATAGTCACTTCATAAAATCGTTCAAGCTACACTAATCCTTGTTTTTTTTTCTAGAAAAGGTTCGACTTTTAAGATTGTTAGAACACAAAGAATTCAAACAAATCGAAAAATTTGTAGAAAACCGTGATTTTAATCGTTTGGTACAATGGTTGGATAAAGATGAAGCGTCGAAACACAGTCCAAAACTGAATATTCATCAAGAAAAGCTAATGGTGTCTGTTTGGCGGTCCAGTGCTGAGAGTATCCACTGCAGCTTCATAAAACCTGGTCAATCGATTACAGCGATTGTCTACTGCAACCATCTGGATGGAATGACGAGGATTCTTGCGATTAATCAACCGAGATTGGTCAATAGACAGGCCAATCCTCTTGCAAGATAACGCTCGACCACATGCTGCAGCAACAACGCTGATCAAACTACATGAGCTGGACTTGGAAACTCTCTGTCATCCACCGTATTCGCCAGACCTTACATCGACTCACTACCACTTCTACCAGGCTTTGGACCACTTCTTGCAAGGAAAAATATTTAATTATCAACAAGCTGTGGCAGACTCCTTTCACGATTTCATCGCCACTCGCTTCCCAGGTGTATTCGTTGCTGGCATAAACGAGCTACCTTTAAATTGGTAAAACTGTGTCGATATTTTAGGGCCATACTCTGATTAATTGTACTGCTTCTTACTTGAGACATAATGAACTAAACTTTTGATTCGAAATCAGACATTTCATATTTAACGACCTAATATATATATATATGTACATGTGTGTGTGTGTGTGTGTGTGTGTTTTAGGATACGGTAGAGAAAAAAAACTACTGAAAACAAACTAATTACGCGAAACACTATGCATTACTTTTTATACGTGCCGAGTTTAAATGCAATCAAACATAAACACGTAATGGAATACACAATAGAGCGCTGATTCCCGACGACGTCGACGTACGATCCCGTGTACCCGTGATCTAGACGGCTCTTCCCACGGGACGATAACAAATGAACGCTAATCACATCAGTGTCTCTGCGCGCCACCGGTGTCTCTACTGCATCGCGATGGCGAGAGAAACTAACAATGATGGCTCCTCTGTGTCCCGTTGTCTCTATGTATATATAACTGTTCGTATCTATACCGTACGTACTTTATACGTTACCCCCTCGCCGTTATTTGTCTAAATGAATGCGCGAGGCCTTCATTTGAAACTGATCAACACACACAAATATTATCTCGTCTGTCTTTAAAAATAAATTATTCTAGAGAGGGCCGTTCGACGACGTCGAATGAAATGTAGTAACGTTGATAATTTCAATATCCGACGTCGAATACGCGAATCGAGTTGGCTCCGGAGAACAAATACATTCGAAACGAGAAATAATGAAATTACAGCTTTGAATTGTCGTTTGATTTTTGTTTTGTTCCCTGAAAGATGTTCAATTTTCATAGAGTCGCACGGAATGTAGATAATTTCTCTTAAATAAATTATAAACGTTGATGTTTTGATTGAGTGTGAGCTTAAGGAAAAAAACATGATAATTATGAATCAATTTAATGAAACTCTATAAAAAATATAATCGATAAAACATAATAATAATGTCAAACATATTAATTTATGATAGAATGATTGGTTATTGGGATTTAAGGACGATTCGACAGCTAAGCTCATTAACGCCCGAACACAAAACATAATTAAAAAATTTAAGATAGAAAATCAACGATTAAGCAAATACAATTTTTATAAATTTTACAATTCCATTCACCGATGAAGTATTTATCGATTAAAACAATGAGATTCTATTCCTCAAATCTATCTATTTTCAACACTGCTCAATAAAATTTTCTCACATGCAAGACCGTAAACTATTCCTTTAAGATTATCACAGTCCATTCATAGAAAATACAATCCGTTCTTGTAAGATTCCAGCTTATTCGTGTAAGATATTCGACAAGAACTGTAACAGATTTCTTTAAGAATACCTTTTTGGAATACCCGGAAACATTTTATGATCGTTCTAAAAGAGTGTATTGCTATAGAGGGAATATATTTTGAATGATGATCAATAGAAAACGAATCCATGAAGATGAGTCTGTTTTTGAAAACAGAAATTTACAATTTTCGAAATGAATCTCTATATCAATCTATGAAATCTAACTACACACATTTTCATTTATATCTTTGCTTAATAATTTAATTATAAATGATTCCTGTAAGATTCCATTCTTCTCCTACAAGATCACTGTCTATTTTTATTACATTAAAGTACATTGAAGATTTCTGTCTACTACTGCAAAATTTATAACCCATTCATTACAGAATCACAGTAGATAAATTATATTTCAAACGATTATCAAAAAAAAACTGGTCTTTTAAGATGAGTATGTTTTTAAAATCAGAATTCACAATTTTCGACAAGAATTCATGTATCAATCAATGAAATCCGCCTGAAAACATTTTCATTTATATTCATGTAATGGAATTACACTAATAAATCCTTTTTTAATAGATTTTACGTTTCACAATTTAAAATCGAGTTTGTTATTGATTGCACAGTACAATTTATTCTCAAAATGTGCCAATCGAAATAGACGTTAAATGTTAAAATGTACAGGATTCAAAATGAGAGTGTAATAAATAATTGATAAATTTATTAGTACTGGAACTAAATAGCAAGATAGATCAGTTAGGGAAGTTTTTAATGAATCGATTCCATTGGAAATTAAGTTCTATATTTTGTTTCTATATCGTTAAACGATTAGATAACGACGAACGTTCAATGATAATTATCAGTAGTGAAACTGTGAGCTCCGCTGTACCAAATCCGTGTTCGATATTTAATATCGTTACACAATCTCTAAAACGTTACATATATATATATATATATATATATATATATATATATATATATATATATGTATAAACAGTAGTATCATTTCAATAGTATGAGCAACGAGCCAATTAATTCCAAAAATCTGCATAGTCAATTAGGGAAATTTTACACCTCAACAATTATATTTCAATGTATCCGGCAATTTGCAAATTCATCATCGCGCAATGCTGCCAACCGTACACAGTGAGTGGATAGTATGGAGAGATACTTGGCAACAGTTTCGACGGTGCACTGTGGGTTATTCTGATTTAAATTCGTTGGATACACACACGAACAACGACAATGTCGACGGAATCGCTGTAAATACAATTAGACGGAATCGCGGATGACGCCGGAATGCATTTGAATGGCGATGTATTAGCAAATTGGATGTACTGTAACGACGACGCTACTATTTTAAGATTTAATATGTGATAATTCAATGTAAATTCGTTCGATGTCGACGTTTCAGGTGTGAGGTGCCCACCGGAGAGATTATACGAGGACGGACGTTCCGTTCAACGATATTTTCTTTCATCATTCGTTCATATATATATATATATATATATTCTAGAGAAAGTAATCACTGTAAAATCGGTTATATCAAGATGTGAAGAAACAAAGAATTGATTCGATTTTCATCATCTACTTTTGTATTGGAAATATAGAAATTTTATACAAATTGATTGATTATTAGATATTTAAAATTCATTTCAATTTATTAACATATTTATAATAATCTATTCAACAATTTTGACCAGAACTTTACCTGTGGTTTGTGGAATAAAAAATAATTTATTTGTAAAAAAAACACCTATAGAAGAATATTGAAACTAATTTCATTTTTTAAAAAATCTTTTGTAATATTTATAAGTTTTTTCAGAAAGGATTAAGACTTATATAGTTTACAAAGTCTATTTTAATTGACTCAGTCATTGACTTGAGTCAAGTCTTTTGATTAAGATTTTGTATAGTTTACAATTTATAAAAACGGATTTATGAGGTATTTATTTGCTAATTTACTATTTTTTTATAATTTACTATTATTTTATTATTTTTTTACTTTTTATTTTTTTATAATTTACTATTTATTTACTATTTACTAATATATTGCAATTATTTTTTCACCTTACAAACCGCAAAAAAGGTAGTTCAATTAATCATATTCATCATCGTTGATTCTTCCTTATAAGCAATTCGATGGTAATGCTATCAGATTTAGAACACGGGTAAAAAATATATTTTCTTTCTATATTAGAAGTCAAAAAAAACCCTACCTACCTACATAAAAATATTAATTAAGTTCATAAATATAACACTTTAAAAAAAGTACATATAAAAAAATTATTTAAGTTTTTCTGTTCTAAATTAGTTCGAAAATAAACTGGATATTTACAAATAAAATATATTAAATTTCAAACTATAGCACTACATATTAATTAAAGTAAACATTTCAATACAGAATAACAAATAAATACGAGTATCTATTTTTAAACTAACAAGAAAAACCTGTTAATCTAAATCCACTATACATTTTAAATATCGGTGCGATAAAATTAATACAAAATATAACATCGTTATAAAGTAATTACAATTCCGAAAAAGTACCTAACACAAGCAATTACATACATATTTTATTATCCTTTGTCTTGTAAATTCCGTACAAACGACCATTAATTGGACCGGTCCTATTGATGTCCTTATCAGTTCTTGAAAAACGTAACTTGTTCTTCACATTTTATCAGTTATATTCACACCTTGACATTTGAATATATATATATATATATATTTATATAATATTTATTTTCGATATTTGTATATGTTATCTATTTATGGAAAATATCCTATAATTCTATTTTTGAATACATAAATACAAATTCGATTTTAAAAATCGTTATATTAATATATATATATATATATATATATATATATATATATATTTACATATATATGCATCTGTATGTATATTTATACATGGTTATATGGTAGTACGAATATAAATGTAAATAGACACACTTTCAATGCTATTTTTTTATTGATAAGTGATTTCTAAATATATATTGAGTCATCTCATAGGTAATGCGTTTTTTTAAAATAAGTTTAGAAACAGTATAAAAAAAGAGGTTCCAATTTTGATCCAAAATTTATTTTCCGTTATTATTTACAACTTCTTCCCATCTTAATTTAAAATTTCAATAACTTGACTGTAAATTTTCGGGCTTTGCATTAAAGAAAGTGTTCATCTCCCTTCGAACATCACCCTGTGCATTAACCTGTTTTCCATTGATGTGATTTTCAAGACTTTGGAACAGATGATAATCTGATGGTGCTAGGTCAGTGGAATATGGTGGACGAGTCATAACTTCCCATCGAAATTGTTTCAGTTTTTGGAGGATTTCGCGTTCTGTATGAGGTCGGTTAATTCTAGCCATTTTTCATAGATTATTTCAGCCATACCAGTTTTCCACAATATAACTTCTTTGTGATGAGTCAATTCTCTGGTAATAGCTCGTAATGGTTTATTCCTTCTATATTCCACCAAACAGACAACATATCCTTTTTTGAGCGAAGCCCTTTTTTCACAGTTGAAGATGGTGTTTCGTTACAGTCGACTCATCGTTTAATATCGTTATAAACAATCCATTTTTCATCACCAGTAACAATTCTATTCAGAAACGGATCATTTTGTAACCAGCATAGATGAGAAGTAGAAATTTCAACTCATTTTTTTTAATAAACGTCCGATAACTTGTGTGTAGCTCATTGACCTAGCTTAAAAACTTTATCAATCATTTTCAAGCACCTATGAAGAGTTGAATGCGATGATTTGAACTTCTTGGCTAATTCTCCTTCGGTTGAACTAGGATTTTGTTCCACTAGTGTTCACAGAATCTCATGTCAAACTCTTGAGAACGTCCTAACGTTTCATCATCTTCAAGGCTGTAGTTCCCGGACCCGAAATCGTTGAAACCATATTTATCCTTGGATAAGACTAATAACATCTGAACCATACATGTTTCCACAATTTTTTCACTGCAGTTATAACGCTGTTTCCCTGACGAAACTCTCAAAGCAAAATGTGCCTATTATACACTTTTGACACTTCCATAGTAACTAATTTTTAATTTTTTCTTGTAAATTTGCATGATCACTCTTAATCTTCCACGATAAGACTGAAAAATCATTACTTGAATTGAGCACCATATGCATCTGATACGTTACTGCAATAGTTGCAAAGTATTCCATCATCCATTTTCACCTATATGAAAATACCACATTATTTGTAGGATGGCCCAATATATGCTTGTATGTCTATTCAGTTGCATTTTTTTCGATTTAATGAAATGAGAAAAGAATATTTTGTGTCTATGTAACGTTATAATTGTCTATAAATCTCAGTCTACAGCTGAAATAATAAAATGTACTTCCGATATGTTTAAGCATATTCATAGAAATAATCAGATGATTTTTACAATAAAAGTTGGTTTTATGTACCTTGATGCTCTGATGTCTTTCTAAATATAATTAAGTTTTTTTTAAAAAAAAAACACAATAACAGTATATTTGAAAACTGTAAAGGAATGTTACATTTCTTAAAAATAAAAGTGTTGTTTAAAAATTAAATATATGCGCACTAAATTAACCCAATTAGATTTAAAATCCTTATTCTTTGCATTTGAAATGAACTAGAAATGCAAATAATAGACACTGTATATAGTGGAGCGATTTCTGTACAGAAATAGAAGTCGTTATAGAACATGATATGCAAAGTAAGATCACTGAATAAAACAATAAACAAATAGATGAATGGAAACAAATCAGTAATTAAAGCAGATAAGTGAAAACTTCAGTTATCTGCAAGTTCTAATAATTCTGAATTAAAACTATTGGAAAAAAGTCTTAATTTCAATCCATTAAGTGTACATATTAATTCGGTGCTTTTTTTTAAAAAGAAAATATGAATGTTTATAGAAAAATCGAATACAATTCAATCCTGAAAATATCCTACATTATTTCATATAACTTTGCTCCATCTGTCCGATAACTGACGAATCGTTTATCGAAAAAATATGGCGGCTTTGAATTAAAGAAGTCGCCAATGGATTTTCGGACCCCTTTTACTGTATTATCATTATTTTTCATGTTTTATGGGTCACAAAACGTTCGATCAGAACTGAACAAATCATCCCTGCGGTTTTTACAGTATTTGTTTTCAACTGGAATGCGAAAATCATTCAATGCCCAATATGCTACTTTTCAGAAGCCATCATGTTCGCTACCGTTTTGTAAGGTTATACTATTTACTAGCCGAAGACATATAGTGTTTTTAAAGGTTGAGGCTACCACTTCAAAATCATAAAATGATGAGAAAATAGTTTAATTTAGAACAGAGTCATGCTTTGATCAAATCAATGCTTGATTCAATTTACAAGCACCGAATTAATTTTTACACTCAATAATAGAATTAAAATTGTATTTTCACAAGTGTATTTTTCATTCACTTCACAAACTACAACATTTTACACCTAATAAATACAAATCAAAAAACAGAAAAATATTAGATCGGTAGAAAAATAATTGCGGTTTGTAACCTTTAAATCTATATACATAACCGCAATTATTTTCCTACCGACCTAATACATTTGGGAAAACGATAAAAAATAATTAAGAATAATATGGAAATAAATAAAAATATAAAAAAGTACTTTCAAAGATAAGAACTGTTCCTATTCGAATTTTCTTTACTTTAGTGCTTTGAAGATGGTATCATTAACATTTAAATTCATATAAGTAACAATCAAAATCGATTAATAATAATTTATTGGACATTTTTGACCAGATTTTTTTTATAGTTTGCTGAACGAGAAAAGAACTCATTTGTAAAAGCGAATTTGGCAAGTATCAGGACTGTATTGCGATCCATAAATATTATTTTTTTTTTTAAAAAAAATAGAAAATCAATAAAATATTAATTTTATTTCTTAAACCCATTAACCTTCTTTAAGTTGGACCTTGAAGACAGGTTAATTCAAGTCTGGTCTGATTAGCAGCTGGAAAAATCTTCGAGGACAGTTCATTCAAATATATTTTTTCTGGTCAAGTGAGATCAAGTTTTTGAAGAATGATTGCATAAAATTCTATTTTAAAATTTAACAAGAAATGATATAAATAATAACAAATATGTTATTATTATTTATTGAAATAGTTTTTCGTTCCTAGAATAACTTATATTTAGCTTTATTTTCTTATTAATCTATTATCATAATTTATCGAACTGTTTATTGTTTAATTATTCTCGAAGATAAGGACAACCGAAATATCATTTTAATTAATTTTATCTGTTATAAAGAAACATATTTAAGAGTCATTGTAAATGTTAATTAAAAAAATATTATCAATTATAATTAATAATGATTTTCACTATTAATTACTTATTTGTTTACGATTTTTATGTCTACTTCATTTATATCTTCTGATATTGAAAAACTGTAATCAAGCATTTCATTTTTAATTTATTTTTGTCATTTTATTGAAAGATAATTAAATCAGATATCGAAAAATGATGCTCTTTCTCATAATTATTACTTGATTTTTTTTCTTTCCTTTAATTATGCTTGAATTGTATAGAACTTGATAATTTTTACAATTTCATAAATAGAAAATATGTCTATAAATTAATATTAAAAATATATCATGAGATAAAAAGTTTGTACAACGAAATCATATGTTTGATTAAAGTAATTAATTTTCATTATAGAAAAAATGTTTGAAATAAAAACAGAATTATTACTTATAAGGAAACGGAAAAAAAACATTATTTCTTTTTAATTTCGTAACGAAGATTCGCACTACTAAAAGATTTCAAAGAAGTACACAAAAAGAAAATGAAATCAACGCGGCTGAGATCAAAGGAAAAACGTTATAAATCTCTACTTTTTTTATTCAATCCTGTTCTTCTTTTAAATTGATAAAACGAATATTAGAAAAAATGTATAAGTAGAATCGAAACGTGTTATTTATTCCCGAAATAATTTATTCTTAGTTCTAGAAAAATATTCAAAAGCACACAAAAGATGATTAAACGAAACTAATTTAATATTCTGTATTTTTCAATCAATTTTCACAGACTTTCGTGCAAATTTCGAAATTAATTAAAAACATAAATATGGTTAGCGAATTAAAATAGACCGAGCCTCATCTCAAACCATTATTAATACTAATTAGCTTATACTACCTTTTTATTTTTTAAATAATCTTAATATTATTGTGTAATGATGTGATTTTATACACTAAATTATTCTATTATTGGTTCAATTTTATAATTGAAAAATCTAACTTTTTCGGGGCACTGTCGAAGCGCTCTAAGACCCCCAATAACCGATCAACAATTTAACTTTTGTATGAGTACAATCTTTTATTTTTTCAATCATTGCAGCAATTAGTTTTGATGATAATAAATGATGGATGAAGCTACGTTTCATTACCTGCTTAATACTATTTGATTTTTATTACATTTGATCAAGATTTTATTATGAGAACTGTGTTTTATTTATAATGTATAGGTTATGAAAGTAATTTGCTAATTAGGTACTTGTTATCAGAATGAAACTCTTTTAAGAAATCTAGAAAGAAAGAAATATGCAGATTTTCTCTATTAAAAAATATACATTCTTGTTACAACGAAATAAACTGTTCTTGTAACTAAATAATGTTTGATATTTTTCAAAAATATTAAACTTTGTCGATAAGTTATTAATTATATAACGGATTAATCGATATTTACCTTCAATATTAATGTATATGAATGTAGTAGGTTTCGATTATTGCCAGTTGATGATAATATTGCATAAAGAGTGATTGATTTCTTTCCTTTTTCTAATATAGCGTGATTCAATTTAGATTACCACATGGAAGTAATCAAAGACGACGCTGTTATGTCATTTTTTATTTAGTATTTTAATTCAATTCAATACTAAAATACAAATGAACTAAAATATTAAATTTTGGATAACGTTTCTTTTTAATTTTTGCATTTTTTTTAATAATTTTTTGTAAGAGCCTAAGTTGAATCACCGTAGATAATTAAATATGATCATTTTTGAATATTGTCATAAAATGTAATCATTCTCAGATTTCTGAGATATCTATATATAGGGTATTTTGTTCTCGTTTACTAATATTGCATAATTTTTGAAATCAATTTGTCTATAATATATAATTGATTTGTCTATAATATAATATATAATATGTCTATAATAACTTTTGAATTGTCGACGAGCATGAATTAATTTAAAGTATCTTACATGAATCGTTCTGAGTCATTTTAGTTTGATTTTTTTAAGAAGAAAAGTATGAAGTATATCTATATTTATCAAGAATAATATTTGTATCGTTTTTCGGATTATGAGCTTCATTGAAATTGCAAGACGCATTGCCTCGTACGAAATTAGTGATATATAAATTTCAAGATTTCAAACCGTGTTATTAAACGAGTCGACTTACTAACCGGTCAAGTCTGGCAACCGTGGATAAAACATTCCAGTCCTAGCGAGCCACTCGAGCTGCATGTGATGTAACTGTTGTCCCGGCGTCATCGCGACGGTCGCTGCCTTCTGGTGATGTGCGGCCGCATCCTGTAACGGATGATGGAACGCCGACGTCTGTGCGGCGAGCAGATGGCCGGCGTGTCCTGCGGCCGCCGCCGGTCCGTACGCGTACAGCCCGTTCGGCGGGAACCCGGGATGCATGTGACTGTGATGCATGAGACCGGGCCGAGGCACGAACCGATTCTGTACTTCACTACCGGGACTGATCGGCGGACTCGACGTCGGGCTCGACAGTGGGCTCGGACTCCGCGACGGACTACGCGACGTCATCTGCGGACTACGCGAATTCAACGACGGACTCTGTGTCTGGTTGCTGTTACGGCCCAACAGTGCGTCAATGCAGAACGAGCCTTTCTGTTGCGTCGACATGTTCTCGGATTGTAAATTGGTGCTGTGCTGATTCGTATCGATGCTTAATTGATTTTGGTAGATGTTCGGCGGTAACGTCGATCTCGGGATCGTCGGCGACAACGATGGACTACAAGGAGTGCCTGGCGGTTCACTGTTCGCTTTTGCAATCATGTAGTTTAAAGGGCTTGACATCATTAGTACGCCGGTTTTGTTTTCGTTTCGTGTTTTTTTTTTTTTTTTTAGAAAAGACAAACGAAACAGTTTATAACAAATCTCGTGCAGATTCAATGTCTATCGTCTATCGTTTTTACGATTCGAAAGCGCGCGAGAAACGACGAATTCATTTCGATCCGTTTATCAGAATGTCTCGAGTCCACTGATTTATAAAAAAAGAACACTATACAAAATACTATCACTGTTGTATCACTTGACGAACACGTTTTTTTTCTCAATTACTTGACAGTTTATCAATTTAACAACCTGTTTCGTTCAACAATGTTGATTTGAAACTAACTCGAGTATAAGTTGTGTAAAATTTCCTATCTATTACATGTATCTACATACGGTCGCGTCGTCCTCGTTCCGCACGTGCTGCGTTCGTATCCCCTCTTGTACTCGACGTGAAAGTTGTTGACGCGCCATTGGACGAAAAAGTTTTCAGACACGCCTCCTACCCTAATTTTCTTGCGGAGGGTGGTCGTGTTGCGAATACTTTATTTTCAAACGAATACAGTCCGTACGCGCTGCGCACGTAGCGCCGTCATTCCGGTACGCGGCCGTCCGGCTGCGAATCTTCGATTGTTTCATACAATAATTCACTCTAATTGATTCGTGTATAAGAATCATTTTGGATGGATGTGAGGGGTCGCGCGAAGAAATATCATCGTTACACACAATTCTCGTCTCTAATGTGTGTTCGGTTTGAGACGATTGTTGTCGAAATGAGAAACCGGTTCGGGTGTAATTACTTCTTTTTTATATGAGTAACGTCACTCGATGGAATCAAATGTGGCGAGGTGCATGCTGTGTAGCACGGTCAGGCAGGTCAGATCACTGAAAATATAATTTCATGATTTGTAATCTATCTCTGCTTGAAAGTTTTCTGTTCCGACGATAAAACGTTCAGAGGGTCGGGGACGGGATAAAGGGATTCGCTGATTTGTAAGATGGAATCGTATAGTAATTATTTTTCTTCATTATATTTTTTTAAAAATTTTTAATTCATATTTAAACTTTAATAGTAGGGGATATATTTTTGCTTTTAAAAAAAAAACAATTTAAATTGTATATCGTTCATCCTATCTCATTTAAATGAAGTACAATATATATATATATATATATATATATTTAATTTCGTACATTTTTTATCACACAAATAAATCGTCTTTAAAATTGAACCCAGTTCCAAAATGTATGTTTGATAGTTAAAACGTTACTCTAACAACAAGCAGCAGTATGTTCAGAGTAAAAAATAATTTGTCCTCATTTTTGTTTTTTTTTAATATTTTCATGTAAAAGCCCAAATTGAATTTCTCTCTCTCTCTCTCTCTCTCTATATATATATATATATATATACATAGGTGATTCAATTAAGGATTTCACATGGAATCTCTAATCTTCCACATGGCTCTAAATTGAATCTCTCTCATACTCTCATACTTTCTCTCTCTCTCTCTCTCTCTCTATATATATATATATAGGTGATTCAATCAAGGATTCGACATGGATTTATTAAAAACAAACGCAAAAATTAAAAAATAACATGATTTTTTCTAATTTTTGTATTTTTTTAATACTTTCCTATAAAAGGCTAAATTAAAACTCTCTCTCTCTTTCTATATATATATATACATATATATATATTTGGGGGCTGCAAAAATGATAAAGCTTCAGGTCCCCATGATGTATAGATTCGTCCTTGCTTATATATATTTAAATTGCAATGCCATCATCATCTCAGTGATAAGATACAAGAAAATCTATTGTATTTTTTTATGTCATTGCGATTGCAGGATGATTTGATCGCTTCTGATAAATCAGAGAATACTTCAAGATGTCCGGAACAATAAAACAGGAGAAATGATATTTTTCGGTAACTTCTCGTTCTGAAAATGATGGCATCACCTTCAAAACACCCATAAGAAATAATCAAACACGATCGAGACTTAATCAATGAACATTTTCGATCAGAAAAGATTTTGTTATTTGTGGACTCAGTGAAAAAGATTGATATATGAAGGTAAATTTCCGTTACAGTATCAGAACTAAATTGTGATTGATATAAAAAAAATCACTGTGACATTAATGCATATAAGATTTTGAAAGAATACTTTTTTGTATTTATTTAAAGTATTTTTAATTAAATTTTTACATGTCAGTAAATAACGCTAAGACTGAAAAATAGGAAGTGTTCTTTAAGATAAACACGCGAAATTCCACACGGCGCTAAAAATATGTTTCCATACTGTTATTCCGAATTGAATAATGCATGAGCATTGTTTACACACACATAAACACACACACATACAAACACACCTACACACACAGTTCAGAAAACATCGAACGGGTCGCGCACACAGATCATTAACAAAGAAATCCATGAATGAAATCGTGCTCGAGTGGATAATTATAATATTTACTTACAGCACAAGTCATTAGAAAAACAAAACACTCGTCTAATGAACAATTAACTAATTACTCACTCACTCACTCATACATACGGATGTTGACTTGTCTGCTGATCGCGCGTTGAGCTGCTCTTTGGATCGTTTACAAATCGTTCTCGTCTCATCTCGATGCGAGCAAACAGACGGACATGCTTAAGTGGTTCTGACCGATCGTCGCGAGGAGCATATATGAAAACAGTTCGTTGGATCTTCTTCTTTCGCTGTCAAGGTGGTCCGTCCGTCAGTACGGACTTCGTGTTACAACAATGTCCCATCTTCGGCGAATCGTAATTAGATGTCGAGTAGTCGATACAACGTTCGCAGATTAACAGCAACGCACACAGAAATCGATTCTTTTTTTCGATTCACTGATTCAATATTTATTAATATAACAGAATCTATGTCACAAGTTGGGTCCGACTGTAAGCTAAAGTTTATGCAAACTCGTTTTTACAAGGAGTCTTTTTTATTTCATTATCTTTATATATATATATGTAGATGACTTCATATTTTTATATGAGGAAGTCAGCCAAATGATATGATAATCAAACTAAAAAAAAAAACGGTTGATTCAATTTGAGACGAAAATTACAATCATATAGAATAAATATAGGTGATTGAATTTAGGCTTCCATATGGAAATGTTAAAAATAATAGCAAAAATTAAAAAAATAATATTTTTATGGCTCTAGAATATTTAAAAATGTATGAAAAGTTTTATATGTGGCTCTTATTATCGAAGAAGTTGCCCACCCCTGGTATATAGAGAGATTATATATATATGTGTGTCATTAAATTTGTTTAAAGTTTGAAATAAGAGCTTTAAGATATTATCCGAATAAAAATAGAAAGAAACAAATAAAAAAAAGTTGTTTATTTACAAATAAAGTGTTTCAGTAAAAATCATTTCACTTAAAACATGATATCTGAAGAGTGATTGTTGAGAAAGAACCCCAGAGTTGTGTTAGGGATGTTATTGAAAATTTTAACAGAAGAATGGTTGCTTGTAAGAAAGAGCTCGGCGGTCACTTACACGATATTACTTTTCACTTGTAAATGGCGCACCTCCGACCATTGTTTACAATGAAGAGACTTGAAATTTCAGCACGAACTCTGTGTTTTATTTCTAATCAAAAATCTGCGTCCTTATTGGAAACCCCTGTACAAAATTATCAAATAATGAAACAAATCGTCCGAAATCTAATTCTCATAGAGATATATCCAACCGAGCAGTCACTATTTTTTTTTTAATTTTTTTATATCAGTTTCACGATAAATCGATAAACAATCAATCAAACAAATCGAATATACATAAAATATTTAATTAAATAATTTCGAAGCTATTATGAGTGAGTAAATACGTGTACGCGTAAAATCTTATCAAAACGTAGCCCATACATTTAAATACATTATACAAATATTTAACAGAGAGCACTTGTGATTTTTTATCGTACATAATTAAAAATAGTGACTACATCAATCAAATTGTCATTAAAATAATTAATTGATTTCTTTGTTTTTCTCAGATAGTGTGTGTACTTTTTATCACACTTTCGATTCAATTAATAGAAACACAGATTTGATTTATCGTCAATCACGAGTGTAAATCGCATTCGTGCTACATGTAGTCGTTTTATTACATATATTATTCGATTCATTAAAAGACATATGGCCGGTAATTATCGCTGAATAATTATTCACGGATCGAACTGAACAGTGTTTATTGACAAACCATCGACATAATTTGCACTTATGTCTCGTTTTATAATCCGTACGAATCGAACGTTTTCGAACCATAAACCATATGGCAACTGTGACAACGAGAGGAAAAAAAATAAAGAAAACATGTTTGAGTATAATAATGTAATAATAATAATAACAATGGTCGCGGCGTTCACTACCGATGCAGATGGCACGACGTTTTCAAAAGAAAAACAAACAGGTCGCCGCCAGTTCGGTCCGATCGATTGTGTGTTGACACAGGCTATATGAATATATTTGTATGTACATACGTACGTACATATATATATATATATATATATATATATATATATATATATATATACATATATACTTGATGCGTTATTTGGAAACGTGCTTAAGAAGCAATTTGTTGAACACACACCTGACAGACAAGACGTTGGCCCTGTTCGACGTTGAAGCTTACACCTGATAGAATCATTGTTGTGATTTACACTAGACATTTCTTGTAGGGAAACGTTTTTATAAAAAAAAAAACAATAATTATTGTCCAAATAGATAACATTACGCTGGTCCAAAAAGAACAAAAATTGCGTTTTAGATAAAATTCAAGTATGAGACATTCATAATATTAAACTTAATTCTGAAATTGAACCGTTTATCAACAAAGACATAATCAGTATACTAAAATATAAGATACTTTTACTAAAATGTTCAACATTTTGGTCAACTTATATGAATTTCGATACCCAGCCCATCATCTTCTGAGAATAAATGCAGAAAATTTGTACTTTTTGTCTAAAGATGACCGGATTATAATCGAAATACTTGTGAATTAAATGAAATTGGCTATAATTGAATCAGTAATTTCAAAAACTGCATGTCATGTCTTTTTAAAACTGATTTTTTATCGAAATTAGATTATTGAGGGTGGCTTCATATCCAACCAAAAAATTACATTAGCCACGTTGTACCTAGCTGCCGAACCTGGTCATAAGTACAAAAAATCTGTGCTTTTCCTCTAAGGGTGATCGGATTATAATCGAAATACCTATAAAATAAATAGAATTGATGATAATTAAACATTTTAATGAGGAAGTTTCGTGGTGTATGAAATAATTGATTCGTTGAGAAAGCTGTATTCACTTTCTTTAGTATAGAAAGAATCCAAGTCTTGCAAATGGTTGCTTTTAAGAAACGCGCTTTCACATATTTCAGTAACTAAATATTAGGTTGGTGTAAAAATAATTGCTGTTTTTATGTGTTGAGTATAAAGACACGTGTATGAGTTAAAAATTATATTTGTTAATCAAAATAAAGACCATTGGCTTGCACACATTTCTCCCAACAGGAAACAAGTTTGTTTATTCCTACAAGATAGAATTCTGTAATACTGGAATTAACGAATTCATCGAAAGCGCTTTGAGCTGATGATTGATTTTTGAAAAGCTTCTCTCGTTAATTTCAAGTAAGAAATCGAAAATTTTCATATTCTTTCCAATAAATCGATTATTTAATTCGAAAATAATTGTGTCAAGTCAACATTCGACTCATCTAGTCCAATAATACGAATTTATAGCCAATAAATATTTTTTAGACGATTGGTACGTATTCGAAGTACTCCACAGACAGTAATTATTTTTCTTCATCGATTAAAATTCATATCTAACAAGAACCAAATATATTTGATTGATCAACACGTTTTTCTTACATTACTCTTTTTGTACAAAAATATATTTGTTTTATAATATTTTATTTGTATATATATACATATATATATATATATATATATATATATATATATATATATATATATATATAATTAATATTACGTATTATAATATATTTTAAAAATGTACATTTAAGATTTTAACAGGACCAAAAATATAAAAATGAACAAACAACAATTATTTTTTAAAAACAAACATTTTTTGAAATAATATTTTTTCAGTTAATGTTTTTATCAAGAGAATCGTTATAAATACTGATTTTTTTATATTAAATTATATATATATATATATACTTAAGAATATAATCTATTCTACGCACATATAATCCACACACACACACACATATATATATATATATATATATTAATAAAAAATTATCGAGTACGATAACGAAGACAATTTTATTACAGAATTTGCACATGGCCTTGATCGATACACAGAGCAATCGGTTGTACAATTCAAGTTCATACTATTCGCTAGGATTAAACGCAGGAGTTATAAAAACGTGATTTACAGGTAATATACGTGATCGTAGGGAATTATTTGCAAAAATCTATTAAGACCAATAATAATACTATCGGCCATAAATTCATGTCAGAGACATTATTGATTACTTATGAAAAGATTATGGGATTACTTTTCATTGAACATGCATACACTGTATTTATCTGACGTATACGCTCAAGTATTTGCATTTATTGTCAAATAATATGATGATAAATGTGTTTTTTGTATATATATATATATATATATATATAAGATCACTATTTTTATCTCTCTCTTTATCTCCTCTCTCTCTCTATATATATATATATATATAAATGTGTTTTTTATATATGAAAGATCACTCTTTCATCAATCTTTCATCTCTTTCTCTCTCTCTCTCTATATATATATATATGTGTGTGTGTATTTTTATATATGTATCTCTTTCTCTATATATATAAATGTGTTTTTTTATATGTAAGATCACTCTCTCTCTCTCTCTCTATATATATATATATATATAGAAATAGAGAGAGAGAAAGAATCGTCACGTTCGTCGATTCCAATGAAACAGTATTCGGGCACGGCCAGTTGTATGCCGATCACTCCAGATGTTCGTCTAAGCAGTGTATCAAATTTCAGTGTACAGAAGTATCGTGTACACAGAAGTTTTGGAATAAGTTTGCATTAAGTTTTCAGTTTCACTATTTTCACGGTTTCGTTTAAAATCGAAAAAGAAATTCCATCACACAATATCTTCATTTTCTATTTTTTTCCCACATATTTGGACATCTTTTCTTTTGTCATCGCGGTATTGCTGGCCGTTCCTGAGGGTGCAATATTTGACAACAGCCTTTTCCGTATATGGATTCGTGACGTGTTTATCATTCGTTGTTGATCTTCTCAAATAGTGAACATGTAGGAAAAGTTTCAAAAAAAAAACAGATAACCCTTGTTACAGAAACCATCCACCTTCTCCTAGGATCATACACTTCCCCTCGATGCCTCCCTTCGACGTCTCCTTATTTCGTTTTACGTTTTTCGTTTAAAAATTGATAACACTTAACGAGAGAGAGAGTAAAACGAGCGGGGGCAGAGCCTCCAGGGAGTCGACGAACGTGAAGAGCGCGGGCAGAGCCTCCTGGTATATTGAAAATAAACGTCTTTGCTAAAAATAACAATAGAGACACCGTTCAAGAGTATATTCTGAAATCTGTCTCTGAAAAGGACTGTTTGTACAACTATCGAATAATTTTTATAGCGTTCTCTCACCATTCGCCATATTCATCGAAATCCGTTTAATAAATACGTTGGAAAATAATTCACAAATGACACTTATTAATAATTCTTAAGTGCAGTCCAAACATGAACTACGAACAATAAACAAAAAATTAAATTAATTCGTAATAGGACATTGATCAATGGCTATGCTTGAAAATAGATTTCAAACGTACTTCATTCACAGAAAAAACATAAATATATATACATATAATCATATATATATATATACATTATATATATATATATATATATATATATATATGTATGTGTGTACCTCGGAAAAAAAATTGTGAAAACGAATCTCGCCGAGTGACAGAAATACAGCTATCTAGTAATTATTGATACCAGAATGGATATCATTAACATGTCAATTACATGTTTGTTTTTGGCACTTGAATAAATATATATCTTAGAATCTCGAGTTAAAACGTCGATTACTCGTTAGATAGATAATTGGTGTTTAAGAATCCATTTAACATTTACTTAATCAGCTATGTAGAGAGATAACACGTTCAGTTTTTATTTACGCAAGCTAATTGCTTTCACATGCTGCTCTCTTATGTATATACATATATACACCTATATAAATAGCATATTATGTATATATATATATATATATATATATATATATATATATATAAGGTAAAAAATGTATATATATATATATATATATATATATTATTTATCTTATATTTACATATACAAATTTAGTTTATTTCTCATCATTTGTCCAATGACGTAATTGTAAAAATGCACTATCTAAATATTTCAAAGTTGAACGTCTTTAAAAAGTGTGGGATTAGTTTTGCGATTTTTTTTTAAAATCATATTTCAATATGATCTTAAATAAATTATTTATCAGTAGCGCTGTGTACACAGTGTTTATATGTATGTTTTTCATAATGATTACAACACTGAATAGAATTTAATGTATTGAGAAAGATGTGCGAAACGGGAAAGAATGAAAGCATGTGTGAAATTTTATTGCGTATTCGATTCAGCGTCTCGTTGTCGAGAGAACTATAGACACCGTCCAACGTTGCAATATTTTATTTTCCGTTCATTCGATGCGTCTTCGTGTCGATTTCATAATTCCGTTTCAAAGTGTTCGAAACGGACTGGTATGTTCTCATACAAGTCGGTGAAAAAATATCAAATTTGTTTGTTGATGATGCGCGATAAGTTCATCTTTTGTATAAATGTTAGACGGGAAAATTAATTCTGTGCATTTGAAACGAATCAATCATAAATCTGTTTTAAATTAAAATAGTTTGTCGCCGTTTCAGGATTTCGAAGTGTCAACTGTGACATTTAAAAACGCTATATACCTTGGCCAAGCAGTTGGTATAACCTAACAGTACAACAGTAGTGAGCACACACTTGAAAAACAGTCAGAAAAGCATCCAGCATGCTGCATGCAAAATTCTACCGAAGCCGCACTAATGAACTGTTCATCTTCGGGGGAAGATGATGTGATATACAAAACATGGAAGAAATGCTAAAACTGTAGAAAAGATGCACAAATACATTACGGTTTCATCGACTCAAAACAGAGATCTTTTTTTTGACAAGGGACTCGTCAGTTATCCGGCAGATAGGGAAAATTCATATAAAATAATGGGAGATGTTTTTTGGAATAAAATGTATTCCATTTTTCAGCAAACATTCGTTTTTTTTATAAAACAAGGCACTGGATTAATTTGAACAAGTAATAGTTACGATATAAGATTTTATATATTGATTTCAATATTTAAATTCTAAAAAAAGTTCTTTTACAAAGATAGATAAATAATAAAAATGAAAAATCTATTTGACTAATAGTAAAAATATATGTTAAAATATTGAAATATGATCGGTTCTCATTCACTAATTAATATAAGACCGATACCAAACGTATCTTCATCTTACTCCCCATCTCTCTCCCTATATAGATATACATACAGAGAGAGAAAGAGAGCAAAAACAGAACCAAACTCAGTATGATAAAGATACAATAGAGACTATAATGACTGAATATTGACTCTGCTCTTGTTCTCTCTCCCTTTTCCTCACTCTCCTCTTTCTCTCTCTCTATAAATGTGTATATATATATAGAGAGAGAAGGAAGAAAACCAGACTCAATATGATAAAGATACGATAAAGACTATAATGACTGAGTATTGACTCTGATCTTCTTGTCTCTCCCTTTTTCTCACTTTCCTCTTCCTCTCTTTCTCTCTCACTATATATATATATAGAAAGAGAGGGAGAAATAACAAAATCATGCTCAATACTGTTAGTAATTCTAATCTTCATCGTAGGAAAAATTTATTACTAACAATGTAAGTAAATCCCACAAAAGTTTAAACGTGATAATGAGAACAAATAATGAATGTAATTTGATAAATTAAAATAATAAAAAGAAAGAGTATATTTATCTTTAGCGAAACATTACTTGAGTACTGTATAATTGTTCTAAATTTATATTTTAGTATAAGCACAAGTGTTACTGACTGAATTATAGAAAACAGCAGAGAGCAGTTAAGATTTAATACCATAAACATTATTTCTATTGTATAAAATTGTTAAAGACGATATTAACATTCAGTAAGCTGTAAACAAATATATTTTTCATAAATTTATAAGCACAGGCTCGTTCAACTTAGTTCATTTCAACATTTCACTATCCATTTCTGTTTGAATGCTTCTCGAACGTATGGGAGAGACATTTCGATCAAATGAACATTACTGTTCATTCGGTTATGAATTTATTTGAAATGAAAAGAAATTACATATATATATATATATATATATATAATATATATATATATATATATGTATGTATGTATGTATGTATATAATGTATATAAAACCGCGAAATATTACCACGAAAATACGCCATTAAAATTTCAATGAAAAACTTAATTCCCAAAATCACGCAACAATTAAAAACAATGACGTATGTTTCCGCCCTGCCGACCCATTAAAAATTAGGAAAGGCATAATGTGGCAATTCGTTCGTTGAGCCGGTAAGTAAACACGCGCGACCTGTTTCGCCGAGTCGTTCTCGCGCGTTCGCTAACGACTGTCGTTAAAACTTGCTAATTGTCTACGTATAATCTTAATTAAGCCATCAAATTTGTAATTTATGTCAGTAAATATATTTCACGGCCTCTAGGGACCCGCGTACACATCAGCATTCATTACTGTGTTGATTGTAGTGTGCCTTGGCAGCCTTAGAGTTCTATTCTGCGGACGTGAGCGACGTCGACTGTTCGTGTGAAAGCTCCTCGACTCTTTGCACACTTTATTTAATATAAACACAAGATCCGAGACGTATTCGTAAAAAGGGAAACATTTCGTTGCATACAGCATGGAATTGTACGAATATTAATCGAAAAAATAATGAATTTTAACACACATTCTACATTTTTCTAATCAAAAATGTTCAATTACTGATTATAGACCATTTTCGATTGTTGCTTATACACATTTAGATAGATATTCTATCGTTCTCAGAAAGCTAATATACAGAAAAAAGATTTTTTGTACTTGAACGCTCTGAGGATAGTGACATTGGTACGAAATTTGCATAACCAACAGTCAAAAATGATCAATAATTAAATATTAAACATTTTCGGTTAGAAAAATATTATAATTATAATACGCATGGATCTTTCTTTTGCTCATCAGATATCATTAATGTAAGTGTATTTTATGTATGGCCCATTATAAGTCTTCTTCCAATGTGGTTCAAGGAACCCAAAACATTCGACACACCTGCTTTAAAGTTTCAATGAATAAAACCTTTTGAATAAATTTCTCATCAGTTTTACACTAAAATCGTATACTCTCTTTTGTTGTGCACTGTTACAGAGTTACACACATGTGATCGATGTCAACCAATCAGAACAGAGACCACACGATCTCCATCGACCAATCAGAAAACGAATAAAAGTTCTAAAAAGTCTGCACTGGACTGATTTTTAGTTATAGAGAGATATGAATAAGATTTATAAATGTATATTTACACAATTAGAAAGATTTCATTGCACCGAAGACAAGAAAAATTTCAATAATTATTCTAGCACAATATTTATTCACTTGAAACTGATGTAAGACAGCAACAAGTTTTGTTTTGTGCATAGTAAATTGCTATTTCCACTTGACTAAGAATGAATTTTAAATTTTGAAATTAAATAAATAAATATATATATATATATATACATATATGAAAGCGTCGTTCTGTAAACAGACGAAAAGTTGACACGTTCACTAGAAGTCTGTACGCCATAACGCGGCTGCTTTTCGTAACGGCCACATCGCGTTTATGGCGCTAGTGGCGACGAAATGAGTCGGAATTAGCTCCAGATTAAAACTGCGACCTCCCTGGTCGCCTATTAGAAGTACACTCCGTGTCTTGATGAACGTACGCCACTTCAACTGGTACATTCAAGCAGTTAGACTTTTTATCTTCGATAATTACTTCGCATTTCAGTTTTATTCGGCGGTTTTTCTTACATCACTGCTGTACACGCTCGAAGACAAACCGAATTATATACGGATTGTTTTAATTATATGATCCGTTTAATTGATTTTAATTTCAGACGTTATTATTTTCAGTGTTTTTATGATCTTTGAACTTTTATATTGTTCTGTCTCTCTTTTATACATACACACAAATATTTATATATATATATATATATATATATATATGTGTGTGTGTGTGTGTGTGTGTGTGTATATAATCTATAAAAAAATTAGTTTGATGGACATAATCAATGAAAAATATTGATTGATAATTTATTTAACTGATTATAGTTTTACGATCATAATCTATGATTTTAATACCGAATTGATAAAGAGTATTTGTTGAAAATCAATGTTTCAAAAAGAATATGATTTATTGAAAACGATTAAAATTTCATTTCTATTATTCAGAAAGATAAATTGGATCAAATTTTATATTCAATACATATTAGTTCCTGAAAAATTTAAAATACTTCTACAAAAATTGAATTATTTGTTATTTCCTTAACATAATTTACAATTGAATTTATATAAATTTATTCTATTGAATAGCGTTCTACAAAAAATATTCAATAATTGATTATTACTCGTTTTTGATTCAAGAACATATCACTGTTTTCTGAAAAAACTTCTGGAGATTTCCACAATTTTTTTTAGGCCCTACATAAAACATGTATTTAAAATTTAGCACATCCTAAAAAATGGATTGATTTCATATCATTTTACATAATTGTAAAGTTGAAAGCTCATTAAATACTCGATAACCAGATTGAGAATAATGTCTTCTAATTATTTACTACCAAACACAGAGAGAATACCATTAGTAGAATACCATTACCAGAGTATCATAAATATTATGTTTTATTAACGAACCCGTTATTATCTAATATTAAACATATTATTTATTTTCTTTAACAAATCTAATAAAAAGTAATAACACTTAATTGAAACAAATGTAAACTTGTATGCACCAAGAAGATATCATTCGTTTTTTTCATTAAAAACATTAAATTGCTCCGGCTAAGTAAGCAGTAAATTTATAAAATATTTGCATCTAATTCTTATTCGCGGTTTGTAAAATTAAAATAAGAAAATGTACTTTCAGACCATAACATTTATGTCTTGATTAGAATACGTGCTCTCACTTGAATTTTCATAGAAAGTCGTACTCAGAACTAGACATTATTTATTTATAAAGTCATAAAACTGTAACTGTTATTTGTGTTCTGTTACTCTTTTCAACAGATATTTTGTCATACGACACAATCATATATTTTTTAAATATATTATTCGATCTATGATTCAGGAATGCAATCATAACCTCTTTAAATTCATTTTATATGCAACTTATTTAAGATTAGATGCACGTTTTTTTGGTTATAAGTTTGGTTAATTTAGGTAAGTTAATTTCCATGCAGTTTTTTAATAGATTGATACATAAATTATTCAATTCTAGACATAATACGATGTGTTCCAATATATTTAGAAACTTATTGAGTGATTTTTGAACTGAAATTCATATAACGAACACCATATTTGTTGACTTTTTGTAAAGTATTTAATATTTATCAATTTTTTTTCAAGAATATTTTATTTTTAGTTATTTTTATAGTCTTGTAAAATATTAAAGCTACTTCTGTGCTGAGTATTTGTTCCAGTCATCTGAATAGTTTGTTTTAACTTTTCAATTTTAAAAAATAATCATTAATCTACTCGATAAGAAAGTATCTGAATCTCAGCTTAAATGTAAAGTAAGTGCTTTAAATAGGAAATGTTGACGTGGGGTCTCCATGTCTGCTGTAATACATGTGTAAGACTACTAATTGAGTGCTTAAACAGATCTTGTCACACACTTTTTCTAGTTTCTTCGTTAGAAACTAAGGAACATTAATTTGATTAGTATTTTTATTTAATAAATACGTTAGAAATTACAACTTAAAATAAAAGTATCTAAAACTTTTATCAACTATGATACAAAACATGTCCTTTAAAACATGAATAGCTCTTTTAACAAGATATTTCGATCATTGAAACCCCAAACCAATACTAGTCGAGTCCAAAAATACTGGATGAATGCGACTAGACATTGAGAAAATAATCTATAGTCAAATTTAGCAGAAAATCTCTATTAATTGTATTCTAATTGATATAATAACTTTATATACTAGTCTTAAAAATTATCTTTTGAAATATATGATTTGAAATGTTATTTCTAGGAACATTGCTGAATTCGCAATCACAAGTGAATTTTTCACTCTCACAAAACACACAGACAATTTTTGTAATAAAAACTATTTAATAATTTATTATTCTAGTTTGTGGGGGAGTACAGGAATTGTATAAAAGTGTAATTTACTAAATCAGATAGTGACACATAATATATAAATGCATTTTTGAATTTGATTAGAAAGGGGAGTTAATTTAAGTCATATGATAGAAAAGAGTGTTTATGTGTTTTTCCAAGTCTTATTTAACTTTAATGGAGTCTCTGTTTCTAGTTTAGGTTACGGTTTCTTTAATGAAAAAAAAAAAAACGTTCGTATTGAAACGGTATCTGAAAATAGGACAATTAGTAAATGAAATTTCGATAATTGAACCCATTTACTCAAAAAAGGATAATCGTACGATGTGATACAAATAAATAATACTGAACACGCGCATTAATTCTGATACAAATAAGGGCAAACGGAAAGCGACGCGCACTCTGCACAAAACTCGTCGGAATGGTGTGGCGTCAGCAGCGACGAGTAGAGAACAACAACAACAACAACAACGAAACAGCACTACCACTACAACACGGCGCTGCCACCACCGCCACATAGTGGGACGAAGCGCCATTGGGATCTATACATGCAGAGCCCCCAGCGGCTATTAATCTTACCTACGCCCGTCATCGCGACCCCCTCGCGTCCCACACCCAACCCCCCCGGCCAACAGTCGACGCACACCCGGCAGCCATTGCCGACTGCTCGAGTCCGCCTAGCGGCCGTTGGCTGCAGTACACTTTTAATTAACATCGCTAAATCGCTTAATGTGTCCCCAGACATTACTTTAATCTGGCACTAATTAGAACTTCTCCCACCACTGGCACGGGCGTCGGTCGACGTCGTACGACGTCGTTTCGTGCTTCGCGTAGCTCTTTTATAAACGTCGGGCCGCCGCCATCACGTGTCGATGTAAATATGTTTTTGTATTTCGGTCGACGGCGGACGCCGTCCGTCGAATTCATATACCGATTTACAAATTTTATATACGTCCATCGGTATCGGTTCCATATAAAATTTTAGTAGTCGTTTCTTTTTTTTTATTATTACATCGTCGTTTTTATGCGCGCCTTCGTGTGTATTTTATTCTTGATAATTCCCTTTTGATTGTAATAACTTCGACAGCTCGACGTTTTATTTCGAAACATAACAATGGTATAAAAGAAACAGACACATAACATCTCTCATACCGTAAGAATTCAATTATTTTTTTACACGCATTTATTAATCGTTTAGAAACTACAACACTCAAAACATTCAGCTATATTTATAATAGAATATTTAGAATAATTCCAAACCCAATCATAAACAATAATTATCAATAATTTTAGAAATACTATTAAATCAAATATGACTTAACAGATGATTATGTAACATGAAAATAAATTTTATTTGAGTTCAATACTCAAAAAACTCAATAAGTGATAGAAATTGACAATGAATAGAGTTGATGATGAATAGAGTCAGATGAATCAAGAGTAACAGTACGAAACTGAATATATGTAAGAGTGTTCTTGTTTAGTTTACAAATAAGAATAATTCTAGTAACTTATCCTAATTTATCAGATAAGCGGAGATCAAAACATCACATTCATATAAATATTAGAATATAACTCTGCTGACTGAAAATAATTAGGGAAGATTAGTTAATTAAAATGAATACAATTTGCACCTCTAGTTATTTTTTTAAAAATTATTTAATAGGTCTCTGCCATAAGAGTGTCATCAATAATGAACTGCTTTAGATAACATAAGTAAAAAAGAATAAATATATGAAATTAAGGCACGAAACTATAGAAAAGATATGGTTAAAAATAATATTTTCAATAAAAACGCAAGTAACTGAAATAAATGTCAATCTTTTATACTAAAACGATTTACTCAGTCTATATTTATTGTTGTTATTTGGGGTTTTAGAACTGCTAAAGTCATTATTACAGGAGTCCGTATTTATCTTCAGTAAGATATTAATTATGTAAATATTCGATAAATGATAATTATATTCTTGAAAACAATCTCTAAAATTGGATTGATGTGTACTGGACCGAAATGTGATAAAATATAAAAAAATAGCAAAATAACACCATTCTACTGAAAATATTAAAGTCCCATTATCTATTTTTGTAATAGTTTTACTATATTTATCATGTAATCACTTGATTTATGTCAAGGATTTAAATATATATATATATATATATATATATATATATATATATATATGTAAAAAAAGACATTTATTCAACAAAAATATAAATCTGACAGATAAATTTGATTTATTGAGGAAATTTTCACGAATTTACAAATACAATTAAGTACTTAATACAATTCGTACATTTCTAACAAATGAAAACAATGTTATCAATAATCTATTCTTTTTAAATGATTTTCTGATTATATATATATATATATATATATATATATATACACATATATATATATATATATATATAAATATATTATAACTTAAAATCTCAAAAATGACACTACTTTCTTTTTTATAAGGAAATCATAAAAGTTAGTAGATGGCATTTATCTAATCTTTTATACAAAACTTAACTTTTTTCAAGATTCTATATAACATAACGTCAACTCACTGCCCCATTATTGACATTAAACGAAACTTTTCCACTGTATTATGAGAATCACAGAATAGTTTGTCTCTCCTGTAACTAATTTCGAATTTCGACATCTTCAGATAGATCTTGAATTCTTAACTGAAAATCTATCTGAAGACGATGCAAATCGAAACAGGTTGTAGGGAAAAAATGAACTCTAGGATATTCTCTACGATTCACGATCACTTCCCCGATATAAATCTCTACAATTTGTAAGATATTATCTTTCGGTATGTGAAATATAAACAGAAACTGTATATTTTTCATATTAAACTCCTCGAAATGTTTTCAAATCCGACTTGACTGATTTTGAAAAAAGTTTTGTTTTTTTAATATATTGATAAATAATGAATTAATATTTTAATTTTATATACACACACACGCAATATATATATATATATATATATATGTACATGAGTAACGTCTTGCCTCCGTCCCTGAAACGAACCCTTTGCGCAGTGAGTATTGATTGTTTACAATTTTACCAAATCAAAAGTTACAACAAACGTCCATTATACTAAATTAATGTTCGAAATTTCTAACCGTCCGTATAAACATTTTCATGCGACGATATCAGACATTTTGCGAAGTATAATGGCACTCATTTGTTTTAACGACGTTCTTAATTGAAACAATGGGAGTTTGTCAACTGTCGCGTTCCGGGGACGAAGCAGCGACGAACGAGATGAGTTCTGGCGCTGTTTGACGTAGTCGCTATCTATGAAGTAATTCATATATACATTCACACACACATACACACACACACACACACACACACACACACACACATATATATATATATATATATATATATATATATATATATATATATATAAACGTAATTTCATTTAAGCACCGTTGCATTTCCTTTAAACGGTGCACGTTCGTACATGTACGGGAATTAACTCCCTTTTTACACATGGTACAGGATCAAATGAATTTAATTACAGTTATACGAAGAGAATATATTATATTGATCGTAAGAGATTTGTTTGCCGTTCGGATTGAACCGGATGTATATTGTGTTTCGAAAATAAAAATATTAACGTATCCGCTCTGATATTCTTCTCGCTGCGAAATTCGATTCCGAGAAAACTACAATCGAATATTGTTTTCTGTTTCTGTTTATCTGTTTTTAGTTGTTCATCTAATACAATATTGTATTTGTATTTAAAGGATTAATGTCGATTGTATGATACAATGTTCAAATGTGTATCGGACGAAATCGACTATCAGAAACTAATAGCGTCGAACAGATAATCAGAGAATTCTAGATTTTAGCAGCACGAGGACAATTCGAATTTCTGTTTTCTTTTAGGTTGGTGTGAAAATAATTGCGGTTTTTACGTATCGAGTGTAAAGATGCATGTATCGATTAAAAATTGTATTTATTGATCAATATAGAGACCGTCGGCGTGCACAGATTTCTCCAAACCGAAAACGAGTTTGTTTTATTCATACAAGATAGAATTCTGGAGCCGTTCTGAAGGTCGCGGACGTCCTTCTTCAGTTCATACCGAACAACTGAATACGTTAGTTGAATCAAAATCACGCACAACAATCCGAGAACTTGCACAAAAGTTTGACGACAGTCATCCAGCAGTTCTCGACCACTTAAATTAAAAAATGTATATGAAATTGAAGGTCGTAAACCGTAATTATGTTTCTACCAACCTAATAGATAAATGATATCTATTTCTTTTGAAATATGTTAATTTTACATGATGGCACACGTACTAAGACTAGAAATTCCAAACTAGAAATTCTGAAGACAAATTCAAATCATTCAAAAGGATTAACATCAGCAGATTAAGTGTTTACATAATTATAGAAATTTAAATGAATACTGGATGATTGATATTGATTTTAAATTAATTGTACAGTACGTTTGATTTAAAAAATTATTATGTTATATTTTTAAAATCGTTAAAGATAAGAAACAAATTTTCAAACTTTACAAAGCGTCAATCATCGATACACTTCCTACTCGATAATAATTCAAAAAACACTAAAATTACAGTCAATCATACATTGTTTACATACTATACTACACACACACGTATAAATATATATATATATATATATATATATATATATATATATATATATATATATATATATATATATATATATAGCACGGAAGGTGTGAACGTACGGTGTGCCATAGTGGAAATCAAAATACAGATTATTATCGGTAGCTCACTCAATTAATATTAATGACTGTGACAGATGCCATAATTTATTTGTAAACATTGTCAGCTGCAGTGACACTTCAAACAGTGGCGATTACAGTCGTCCAATCGGACTTGTCGATCGGTCCGCAATGAAAACGCACACGGACTACTCGACTGGACGTCTGACATTATCATTGCGGATAAAACTGTTTTAATTTGTACTTATATGTTCATAAAAGGATACATTAGTTGGTGGTTAAAATTATCAATAAAACAACAACGGCTCGATGGGTAGTTGTTTGAATTATCATTGTTGTTTAAGTGATCCATTAGTTGTACATTTTATATGTATACATATGTACGTCTACGTGTATATATATATATATATATATATATATATATATGTAATTTTTGAAAACATCTCTTGAGAATTTTTCCTATTAAGGGCCCTGATAGGTTTAGAAAATCGAAAAAAGAACGATTTTTCATAAATCGATAGATTGAACCATGTAGAATAAGACATTGAAAGAATTGAATTATGTAAAATTTCAAAAATTGAAGGAGTTGTATAAGAATTTCTCTTATATGTAAATTTGCCTCTGAAACATGTTTTTCTCAAAATAGGTTTTTTTCAGCCTGCTGTTATGTATAACTCTGTAACTAATTATCCGATTGACCTAAAATCTGGTATATACCTTTCAATTAAGGGTCTCTACTGTATGAACTACTACGGTGCATGTAAATTTACTATTTCTATTTTTTTGATCATGAAAAAGCTGTAAGATTTCCTTTAAAAAACGCTTTTTTCTTCTATAAGCCGGAATTTTGTTGATAATGATTTTTTTTAATGTACGCAGTTCATGCAATTGAAAACTCCTCATGGATTGTAAAAGTTATTGGTTTCTTGTTTTAGCTCAATTTTCCTGGGAGATTTCCACATCCGGATGGAAGTACGGAGTGCATTTGAGTAGGTATATCAAAGTAAATATTCAACATATCAAAAAATAGATGCCGAATTTTATTTAAATATAGTTAAACAAATGTTAAAGCACCAAAACAGTTTGATTTTATTCTTTACTTTAAAAAAAATTGTTGAAAAATGTCCAATTTTCCATAGACCATGAAAAACTCTTAAGTTACCCATTTCAACTGGTTTCAGCCTTTTATTATCTTCAGGTTACTTGAAATTCTTTTTGAAAAAAAAACTTTTAAAATGTTTATGTTTATAAAATCAGTTTAAGGTCATCTAAAAATGGTATAAGTATCAAATCTGATGAAAAAATAAATAAACTGATTGACTTAATGAAGCTCGACGGAAACTGTGAAATTTAATAAATATAATTTTTTATTACAATACTGTAGAACTTGACTCTAAAGCATTCTTTCCAATTTGAACATTTTAAATAATAAGAAAATAATATGAAATATGAATAATATACATCTTTCACAAATAAATTCTTTTCTCATTCGACAATCCACTGATCAAAAATGTTCAATAAATCATTATTGAAAAATTAAACTAATACTGATTAAAGCAATTAATAATAATGATTTGTTGAACATTTTTTACAAAAACGAAAATATTTTTTGTTTACGAAATGTGTGAAAAAATCATTTGTGAAACTGAATTTATCCAGTGTCAGAAATGAATTTTGAAAATAGAAATCAGTTAAACTCATTAATAAACAACAGATTTTTCTGTTTCTTTTAATAAATTGAAATGTTTAATTGTGAGATTGTTATATATATATATATATATATATATATATATATATATATATATATATATATATATAATGAGTTATTAAATAAAACTCTCCGCTAGTCCCTTCGATCAACTGTAGGTGAAAACTATTATAAACGGGTCAACAATAACAGTTGTATCAGTCATGTCAGTATCGATGATTGTGTTACAACTGACATATTGACTTTCCATTAAATGGTCCAGGTAAAATGTATACATAGCGAATGCTAATTTGTTCATAAAGAGTATTTCATGTGAAATGTCAACAGGGACCTTAGCAATGATAAACTCGGTCTGGCAGAACGGCTTATCACTCTTATCAATGTTTGCACGGTGCGTTTAAATATCAATCATTTACAATTCTTAAATGCGAAAATGGTCAATTCGGTGTTTGTCTAGTCAATATTTAGATTCTTGTTAAGGCTGCTATTCATTTCGCTTATCTTCTAAACGATTTTCATATACATTTCCGAGTGCACGTGCAACGGCATGAACAGATTATTCAGTTTCATTATAAATATATTGACTGAATAGACATACACTGATTGATTACATTTTAACTGGTACCGATAACATCGACAAGAATGGCTGAAACTATTTCGAATTTGTATAGAAATTCTACGTTCGCGAACAAGTTTATCTACAGCGAAAAATAAATATTATTTTATAGATTGAAGAGGTACTAATAGTATGATTTCAATATATTGTAACAACAGCTCTTAATGTAACAACAGCACGGTGTCACCAATAAATTACATATTTGAAAGAACATTCTGTTTTATCCGTGTTAGAGAAATCGTTGCATTTTCATATACAAAAATATGTTTAACGGAAAAAATGTATATTGTAAATGTTATAAAATATAAATTTTATACATCATGCATATTCACTAGATTCATAAGATTGTTTTTTGATTAAGGTTTTCTCTAAATACATTTTTTTTTGATCGATTATAACACACAAATAACTGATATTTAAATACGATTTACTAGACAGCGTAATAGGACCTCAATGATAAGAATATTTAGTTAATAAACAACATATTCTAGGGAAATGATTTCAAAAAGTTCATATTTGGTTAAGAATATATTTAAGTACATAGCATATCATTCAAAAAATAAATAATGTTTAAGAATCTTTTTTAGAGTATTTTAAACTTACGAATCGACACTAGAGCAATAAACATTTTAATCATAACATATATTTGGCACTGTGGTAATTATACAAGAAAATTCTGATCAAACATGTTCAATAATTGATTATTCGATGTGGATGCCATTATTCTCAAAGTGCTGAGGTTTAAAAAACAATTAACTTCTTGAGAATGACGTCACTGTCATTGAGATACGAATAACTAACAATCAAAGATGATCGACAATAATTTATTGAACATTATTGATTAGAAAAAGTTTTGTTGTTTGTAGGGTGGGTGAATAATTCATTAATTCAAAAATAAAATCAGAAGATAGAAAAAACACTAGTAAAGAATATATTCTTTACTAGTATTTTTCCTATGTTCTAATTTTATTTTTAAATAAAAATATATAGATTCAGTATAGGTTTCGAACTAAGACTAAATTCACTTTGATGACTTAAATTCTAGATTTTCAATATTACAATATTAAAAATCTAGAATTTATATAGGATATTGTTTCGAAATGAAAATTAAATATACAAAGTAATTCGATCTCAGTTCGATTTCTTCACTTAATCCACTATTGAATTTGTATTTTGTACAAAATACGAAAGAGAAAAGATTGAAATAATATCTTAGAACAAGTAAAGAGAAATAAAAACAGAATATAACAACGATTAATTATCATTAATTACTTATTATATTTCTTTTTTAGTTAATTCTTTTTATTCGATAAATTTTCAGCAATCGACGAGCGCGTTAATAAAAAATCAATAACTCAGCAATGGCTTAGATGTAAATTCTCATCTTTGAAAACAAACAAAAACGATCATTTATCTCAAGTTTTGTCACCGCGTTCAAATTGATTTTCACAAATGAATTCTACTTTCGCCCCACAAAAGAGATTTTTCTGTAGCCTGGTGCTCCGAGATGATGGCGTCGTCATCAAAATTCGCGTAAGCAATGATCAGGAATATTCAATAACAATCTATTGGACATTTCTGATCAGAAAAGGTTTTCGTGGTTTGTGGAACGAGAAAAGAAAAGATTTATGAAAATATCCGTTATATTGGATTGATTGATTTAAGGACAAGAACTGATTAATAACAACACCCGAATAGATATTTGTAAAACCCTCGATTATGCTGTTAAGATTATCCATTATTTAAATAAGTGATGTATCTAATTTCCTGATACTTCAGTTAAATGATACAAAAATAATAATAGATGAACAGGTAAAACGATTAAACCTTGATCTGATAACACAAATAACCCCTCTTAGAAAGATAGAGTTGAACATTTAAAATATACTAATCATACATTAAGATTCACATATTTTGGAATTTTACACGCCAAAACCAGTGTATCAGTTATATTTTTATGCTTTTATGCCTGTGATCCCGTTGGTGCGTTAACTAAATGGTCCTCGTTCTTTTAGCTCAAACTCAAGCGAATCAAAAGGGCAGAAACCATCAGAACAATACATCAACGGAATCGCATGTATAAAAAAATAGAATTTTAACTTTTAATTCCAGTTGCATGGCAAAAAGTCAAACATACAACTGATATAAAATTAAAAACATCGATTGGCAATATCTGGAATGGCGAACAATGCTTAAAATATAACATCTAATTCGCAAATATAAAAATAAAAAAAAAATCAAACGAAATTCAAGTGATCTCAAATGATCATAACAACGAATGAGTATCAATGTTGAAAAAATGGTCAACACTAATACAGCATTAACAGCGATAACGCGTGTTGTTAGTAGAGAAGAAAACTCGAGAACAAGATTGCTGAAAACAGTTTCAACAAAGAATATGTATTTAAAACAAGTCGATATTTTCTCCAATATTGTTTCTTAAGGTTCTCCATAATTTATCAAGAGAACCATCAGACCCGTTCACAGAATCTAATAAACAAGATTACCGAGCAGAAAGTTTCAGTAAAAAATATAGTTTTTTAAGAGTCAACAATATTTTCTCTATTTTTTAAAAACTGTCTACATTGTTCAACCAGAGGATTGTTGGACTCTGTAAAACAAATTCCGAGCATTGTGGCTCACAATTTATTATATTAATAGTTTCTTGAATATGTGACGGATTTTTTGTAGCTTCCCGCAAAGCCGATTCAATCAGTAGAGATAACAGAGAGAACACAAAATTGTTCTTTTACTGGCTTTAAAAATTGTGCAATTATTCTGTTATATATCATCATAAACAAAAATCACAATAAAATTCTAAGTAGTCATTCTTTATCTACCTGTCTTTAAAAAAACAGATAGGTTGATAATAAATAGAACACACAATAATCATCCTGGTCAAAAACTTAATTTTTTTAAATACATAAATTCCAATATAGTTTTTAAACAGGACATAATTGTGCCATTTCAAAAATGATGTTCTGGATAAAAAATATACAACAATCAAAAATTAATAACACATGAAAAATAAACAGTAATAAAAACAATATAACTATAAAATAAATATTATTTTGTATTGAACACTTTTTTTTTTATAAAGATAAATAAATGAACCCATTTAACCATAACTGGTTTCACTGCAAATTTTATTTCTTATTTCAAACTACACATCCAATAAAATTTATATTTAACATTTAATACATAATTTACATAAGTTTATAATAAGATAATATGTTTTGGGGCAACCATATATTATATTTCTTTTTTTTTTATAAAAAAAAATAGTCAACGAATTCACATCTGTTGCGTGGAATTGCCATTCCATGTGTTATTTTCGTCGTCGCTGTCTTTATTGCGATCGGCTAGCCTATAAACATTACCTTGTTTCCTCACGAGCGTCGATTCTTGGACTCGACGTTTAGGTATTCTGCAAATATTTTAAATTCATCCTGAAATCGTTTCTAATACAATAAAAAAAAATATCCTATCAAATTAGTGCTTGTTTCTTGAGACATTACAGTTCAAAATATGTTTATACATAAATATTTTATTTATTTTACACATAACAATATTTACATATTTATTATGTATGATTTAAGCGTTTCTAGTGTATTTATTTTAATTAATACATCTTTATTCAAACTCTGTATCAGTAGAATCATCAGAAATGAAAAGGGTTACACAGAAGATATTTAGTCATTAATCACATTTTTCTTAATACATTTCTGATTAAAAAAAATCAAAGTTCAATTATTACAATAAATTGGCAGGAATTTTATATACAACCTTTTTTTATTAAGTATACATCTTGAATGAATTTTTCCTGTAATACTAAACCACAAATAATTGCATACATTATATAAATATCTTATAAACATGTACGTATGTGAATATATTCATGAATTAGGCTTTTAGATGACTTCAAATTTTTTTAAAAGCTTTAGCACTTCAAGGGGTGAATAAATATTATCAATATATCAATTTTTATACATATTAACGATTGAAATTATCGAAAAAGTTACATCTGGCTGAATAATATAAATACTTTGAACAACAAGACATAATTTTCCTTTTATAAATCATTAATTCAATTGAAATAAATGCTTTAAAATAAATAACCATTGAAATATGCAACTTACGATGATGTGGCTGTATCTGAATTACTGGCTTGGTCCAATGATCTTTTAGTACCTGTAGGATTCGCAGCACCTGACCTTGCACCTCCGAAAAAGCCACGAATATAAGTATATATACTAATGAACGGTGTTAGTAGTAACCAGACGATACCCATTACTCCACCGCTCGTCGACGGAACGACGGTATTGACGGCCGTCGGCAATATTAATATAACAGCGTTCGGGACTAGTTGCAAATCGGCTAACGTTTGCGAATTATCATTTTCCGTGAACTGACGTCTCGGAAAAGTAGTCGACATCGCAAAGTAACGATAAGGTAAGTTCAGATTGGTCTGAACGTAATTTCTTACGAACTGTAACGTGCTCTGTCCTTCGAAATCGTGCGTGTGGGTAGAACCGTCCGATAAACGAAACTGTAACCTAGCCGTGTTATTATCACGATTGATAGGACGACCGACAGAAACCGGTTCTTTCTCCTGTACCGGGCTCTCCTGAACGGTTTCGGTATTGAACTTCTGTGCACGTTCAGCTTTATCTAGAGCTATCTGTGCGAGTACTTTCTGCCGTGCCGCGAGCTGTTCGTTTTTCTCCCTCTGCCTGTCCTCCATCAGTTGTTTCAACTCTTGGTCGTGTTGCTGCCGCCGCATCTTCTGGACATCTTGTCCCATTTTCCGACGTTCGATTTCTTTCTGACGCTCTAACAGTTCTTCTTCGTTCTTTTTAGCTTCGCGTTTTTCCTCTATTAACTGTTTAGCGCGTTCGATTTTCTCTTCTTTCGTTAGATCGGTATCGCTCTTACTCTCCTCTCGTGGTGTTTTGTCAGGTTGCGTTTCTTTAGGAAGTTCGGGTCGTGCACCGTCCGGTGTTTTTGTCGTAGTGTCGATCGGTGTTACCGAAGAAGTGGTTGCTTGAACTGTGACTTCGGCTTGAGGTGAAGAACCTTCACTGTTTATAAGACTTGCAGATTCTTTTTTCAAATCTAAAAGAGTGTGAAGATCCTTAATGCATACCGAGTACATACAGAACAGTTATAAATTAACCTTTCTTTTCAGATGTTGATGGAGCACCGAACAATGTTAATTGTTGCATATTTGCTCTCTGCATAATATTATCGATTCTTGACAAGATTTCAGACTGTTCTAATTTTTGTGGAACAACCTCCAATGGCATGCCATTGTGCCCGATGAAAAATAAAGATGGTACTGGAACTAACTGGTCTTCAAATCACGTTAAGAAATTTATATAAACATAAAATAAAAAGATATATAAAAATATATTATTTTTATATATGCACATTATAAGAACAAAATACACATTTGCACTTCATAATATTAATTATTTTGAAAAGAAATGCGAATTATATGTACATCAATTTATATTTATTAGAAATAAAATCAATACTTAAAACACAATCCTGTAAAAAACAATTATAATAACTGTTACGTAATTCTGCAGATAAAAAAATATATGCACGTATTAAAAATAAATATCAGTACAAAGATCTGAAAAATCAACTGTAAAATTTCAAAAGCAGAATATTTTAAATGCGCATAACATATATTTCTTAAAATATAAATTCCCTGTTTATTATATGAACAATAGTTTCAAATTAAAAAAACATAACAAACATTCTGTAATCACTTATTAAATACCTATAAACGTAGTCGACAGTAGTATTACTTTTATTAAAAATATTTCGTTTGTGTAAATTTGCGATTTTTACATCCTTAGAAACTATCACGTGTGAATTCATCTCAAATATCTAAATAAGAGGAACGTAAGTAAATCATGCACATCAAAGGATACAAATCTGTACGAACTGATTATACGCTTCACTTCCAGCCGCTACTTTAATCGCTACGAAAGTTTTCGATTCGAGTTTATTCGACACTGCAGCGGTGTTAATCATTTCAGTCATACTGTTCGAATTATCATCGTTCCCTGTACCCGCAATAAAACCAATTCATATATTTATTTGAAAATAAACATACAGGTTAGATCTGACATACCTTCCACATACACAACAAATATAGCATTTCTCGTTTTCGACAATTGAACGGCATGCGTAATACTTCCTTCGAACCAATGCATCATGACTTATTAATTGTTTCTATTTATGAATATTAAATTATTGTTTATAATATATAACATCGAATTTAGACTTTTCTAGAACGAGAATTGTCAATTGTATTGATGACGTTCTGACGTATTTCTTTTGCAAGGATGACAATTCATTTCGTAATGAGTAAATATGAGTCATTGTAATGGCAAGTTTTCTTGTTCTTGTTAGTCAATGGGGTTGAAGAAAGATAAATGAACACAGGTATGTCGCAATTTAACGTTTGTGTAAAATCTATCGCGAGATGGTAGGGTATTCGCAGGGAAACATAATTCAAAATCATAGAAAATATGAAAATTTAATAAAAAGAACATATTTTGTATCTGACTAG
This sequence comes from Acanthacorydalis orientalis, assembly GCA_034766995.1. Taxonomy (NCBI): domain Eukaryota; kingdom Metazoa; phylum Arthropoda; class Insecta; order Megaloptera; family Corydalidae; genus Acanthacorydalis; species Acanthacorydalis orientalis. Next base: position 46,562,328 of record CM068317.1, read on the forward strand.
TCATTTCGTATTTAAATATCATTTATTTAATTTGAATTAACATATTAAAAATCATTTTTATATTAATATATATATATATATATATATATATATATATATATATATATATATATATACACCTGAGCTTTGTATATGAGAGAGAAGGAGCTTTATTCACGGAACGTACTTTTCCATGAGTGTTGGCAGCGCCAAAGCGTCGCGACGGCCACGGTGACTTTGTGAATTAAAAATAGACGTAATTGTCTGCATGTACAGTATTTTTTTAATACAAAATCTGAACAGTTACCGATCTGTGTGCTAAATGTGAGTTGTTAAACTTTATCGCAAGAACAGTATATTTCAATTGTGTGAACAGTTTCATGTAAGTAAAAAATTGATCTATAGAAACCAACCCTTTTTCGTGAATGTTGCTACGGGGATGATGGAGTATGTTGCTAGGTTTGGTCCATTTGAGAATATATATGTATGCTACTGAAAATTTTGTCTAGTTTCCGACACAAGTTTTTATTTAGAACAGCGTAATACAATTGAAATAAAGTAAATAATTATTTTTATTTTAAATAGAAATATATATATATATATATATATATATATATATATATATATGTATATATATATATATACATATATATATATACATATATTAAAAATAAGAAAATCATGATATTTTTTCGATTATTTTATACTTTAATAAATAATCAATTAATACAATTTCTGTGTAAATAAAAATACTGATAAGATAATCATTAATGGTTAAAATCTTAAATATAACCCGTCATAATAAAATGTATTAAATGAAATAAATGCATATTAAAAAAAAACATTAATATATATTAATAAATAGTTCAAATCGTGTTATTAATTCAAAATATATAAACGTGCATTAAAAAAATTACAATTTCAAAAACACATTCTCAGTTTCCCCTTTTATTGATCGAATGTGTTTTTGACCAGCAGGACGAGGCTAATAACCGTGACAGAATACAATATATTTATTATGTGGTATCTATTACAGTATTCTCTCTGTTTAATAGACGTATTCATAGGATCGTACCTCGTTTGCATCTAAATCTAATAGAAGGAGATACAGAACGGTGATCTCAAATCGGAATAGACTAAAAACACTTTCTAAACGAGTAGAAATCATTTCATATGTGTATTCGTTTATTTTTTCTACTGAATATTGAAATAATAATAATTAGAAAACGTTAATTACGAGAAAAAATAAACGATAAATTAGTAAAGCCCGTACGATCGAATAAAAAGTCATACGATGCATGAGTCATACTATGATTTCATGCTTGGTGAAATAAATTTACCCTCTTTACAAAAAACAGGTGGGAAATTAATAACGCACTGAAAATTCAACAACTTTTTTACATATTTCAACAATCTAATCCGGTTTTTAATATATTTATTTATCAGTGAGTAAATTAATACTTTTATATTTTTTAAACATAATTGTATTTAAAATTACAAATTAAGATTTGTTTCTAATTTTATGAGCAAATTATATTTTATATATATATATATATATATATATATATATATATATATATATATACATATATATATATATATATATATATATATATATATAATTCAAAAACTAGTTGATAATAGAAATTTTAAATAAAAGTCCTAAAATAAGAATAGATAAAGGAATATAAGTCTGACAATTTTGAATTTTAATGAGAACGAAATTAAGATATTTTTATTATATTTCAATATATAAATATTATAAAATATTTAACTAATAATATTAAATTAATGATTTATCAATCAGATAACATGTTGAATAATGATCAATTTATTGGTTATTATCTACATGGCTCAATATTTTACTTGGAAAATGATTTTTAATTTTGAAATATAGGCAAGAGTCTAAAAAAATACACAAATATAAAAGGTGACACGAATCTACGTGGTGTAAAAATGTTTTTAATTAGGAATTTTTTGTTGAAAATAGGTTGCATACAAAATAAATATTTTTCAGTTGATATCAATAAAACGAATTGTTTTTGTTTTAATAATCTTGAGAAATATGTACGGTTTTTCAAAAAAGTAATTCAGTGGATAAATAAAAATAGTATATTTTTCTATAGAAAAAAAATAGTTCATTTACATCAAATGTTAAAAAGTGACTTATTGGATTACTATCGACAATTTCCAGGAGGCATTAGAAGACTCTGTAGATACAGTGGCGCGTTATCCTATGGGAAAAAAGTACCACCTGGTACCACCACCAACAGGGGGGTGGGAGGCTAAAACCAATCTTTTATAAACTTATTACTATAGTACAACACTGTACACGAGACACCCTAATTCAATTTGCTTGGATCCCATAAAGCTATAATGTATGTAGGTAATCCTTTTAGGATATTTTAAAATATATTTTGATGTCGCTTAGAAATTGGTACTCAAATACCTTAAATGTGTGATTAAAAATACTTTTAGTTTGTATATAATTTAAGAGATATCGAGCATGAGACATCAATCAAATAAGAAATTTTATTTTTCTATACAATGGATGACAACGCACTAAAACTTAAATTACAAAATCATAAAATGTCTAATTATAAAGACCTGGCGAATGTTCAATCTTTCATAAAAGCACTCGTGCCTGAAATTCGATATTGAAACACTGCATTCTTCAGTGAACGCATTAAAAAATTAAATTGAAGAAAGCAATCAATGAAATTTAATATCCCGTTCCTAATCAGATTTCCAGTCTTGAGCAGGTCTATTCACAATTAACATTAAAATGTCATAATGAATTATAGGTCTGGCATTGTGTCTAAATTCACTCTCAAATAAATATTCCACATATCCCAAAAACCATGAAATGTTTTTCTGATCAAAAATGCCCGATCATTGATTATTTTGATTGTTGTTTATGACTATTTTCGCATCGATATCATCATTCTCAGCGTAGCAAGGAATAGAACAATTTTATTCAGGTTCACTTATCAATTATAAGTATGTACACGTAACTGAATGAAACAATAAACACATATTTGGGTATCATAGAAGCCTCGTCCCAAATAAATAAATCGACGTCAGGGATTTTTTTATTTGTTGTGGATAATTTTGATTTAATATATATTTATATATATATATATAAATATATAGAGAGAGAGAGGGTGGGAGGGTGGTAGAGAGAGACAGATAAAGAAAGAAGAGATAAAAATATTTGGGTACCATAGAAACCTCGTTCCAAGTAAATAAGTTGACGTTGGGTGGATTTTTTTATTTTTGTGGATAATTTTGATTATATATATATATATATATATATATAGGGAGAGAGAGAGAGAGAGGGGAGGGAGTGAGAGAAAAAAAGAGAGAAATAGATAAGAATATTTGGGTACCACAGAACCTCGTCGCAAATAAATAACTCGACCTGATGGATTTTTTTTTATTTTTTGTGGTTAATTTTGATTTTATATATATATATATATATATATATATATATATATATATATATATATATATATATATATACTAGAGGGATTCGCCCTCTGCTCGCTGCGCTCGCCCACTTGTCAGTTATAAGTCTTTACATACAACCGAATGAAACAATAAATATATTTCTTAAAACTCATTTATGTCCCTATAATCATTCTCGCAGATATATTGAAACGTAATGTTACATATATATATATATATATATATATATATATATATATATATATATATATATATATATATATGTTTATGTAATCATTATCGCAAACAGACTGCAACGTGTTATTTTATATATGAGATAAACATAGAAACCACGACGTCATAAATAAAGAAGTCGATTTTTTGTGGATAATTTAGATTTTATATATATATATATATATATATATATATATATATATATATATATATATTCACACATATATATATATATACTATGGCGCTTCGCCTCCTGCTCACTGCGCTCACCAACCCCCAGGTTCGCTGTGCTTGACCACTTGTCAATGATAAGCATGCATTTGTAACCGAATAATACAATAAACAATTTTTTTAAAACTTATCATGTCTATATAATTATCAGATATATAACAACATAATCGTTATATATATATATATATATATATATATATATATATATATATATATATATATATAAAAATGTACATATGTGTGCATGTGTTAGTATGTCTATTTAAACATGGTAGATTATTTTTTGCAACCTTTTAGTTTTTTGTTGATAAATACTATTTTACATATCTATCTATCTATCTATCTATCTATATATATATATATATATATATATATATATATATATATGCATATACATGTTGTATGTGTTTATGTACTTTTTTGTAAATAAATGATTATGTACACTAGTCACACCATTTTTAATCAACACACAACCGGCAACAATTATTGATATATTGATTCCGAAAACTTAAAACACGTCGACGGTGGTACGGAGCGAGACCGTGCGTCGTGCACGCCGAAAAAACGCGCCGGAGGCGTAAAAAACGCATTAAAATATAATAGCCGTTATCAATTATTCATATTTCTGTACAAGACCTGTTGTAAAACAGATATGATCAACAGGTTAGACATGTATGTACAGCAGGTGGCTTATGAAAGTTTGTCATAACAATCTGTTCGGTCGAGAGCTTTGCGGGTCACATTTCATGTATTGCGATTGCAGATTAAATTGTACATTAGTTATTATTGTATTATACGCTGACGTTACGTTTATATTAGTTGTAGTTTGTTTATATTTGAGTACGGCGGATGTTTGCGAACGTTGGATGGTTCGCTGCACGTAACAGTTTTCATGTAGCCGCATGCAATTTGCACGGATGCTTTTTAATGTTTGTTTTATAGAAACGTCGACGATTAAAAGTCGGAAATCATGATGGAAAATGTACATTTAAATGCGAGTTTATTCTACGGTGCTTAATGCAAAATTTACCCTTTTTAGATTTTTCCTGCATTTTATTTCATGGCAACAAACAGATCTTATCTTCGCATTCTAATTCTGACAGTATAATTAAATTCACTCACACAAATGAGTTCTCTTTTTCAGTCTACAAACTGTAACAAATTTTCGGATGAAAATCGTTCAATAAATCACTTTCGATCATCTTTGACTGTTACTTATACGCATTTCGATATCACTTCCATCATCATCAGAGCGTCAAAGTTCAGAAAATCTCAGGATTTTCTGTACCTGGCTCTCTGAGTTTAATGTTTGAATATGTTTGATCCGAGTTTATATTTTGTGAAGTGAAAAAAAGAATTCATCAGTGAAATATTTATTTGCTTATTTATATTTTAAATCTAACGGATCACAAATAACAAAAAGGTTTTTGTTCAAAAATGATCAATAATTGATTATTGATCATTATAAATTATTACTTACAGGTATTTAGATGCCTGAACCTTCCTCTTTTGAGTGTTAAGTTACAAAAAAATGTTTATTTCAGATCAGATTTCTCTGTATCTTAGTGCTTTGAGAATTTAATTAGAGTTCATTTCTTCTAAATACTGTTTTGACTTTAATCATCCTCATGCAGATTTCGAACTCGAGATCTATATATTTTTGCTATAACTGGATCCGATTATAGCAGAAAAGAAATCTTACATAATTCACAAGATTTGTACAGAAAAATGTTCAATTTTTGACTATTATCTCTTTTGATATGATAAGACATTTTTATTAATAATAAAATCACTAAATGAAATACATATTTTTCGATTTTGCAATCTTTGATCTCTATTAAAGTACAATTTATATATATATATATATATATATATATATATGTATATATATATATATATATATATATATATATATATATTAAATGTTTTGTATATAAAACAAAAAAATATTGATTTCATAACTGAAGTAAAGTCGAACATTTAAATAAATAATCAGAGCTGACTGTACACGTGTCCGGCGTTTGTGTCGTTCGTCTTTAAACGTAATATGAGCGAACTGTGTGTTGTGTAATAAACTAGCGTCGATTGCCATTAAATTTCCAATAAAATAGGCGACGCCGTCCATGAAATATTGATAGGGTACGTCAGCCGCGGCGATAGGTGTGATATTTATTTGTAATCGGCGCTGTTTAGCTGCAAGTGACATTTTATTTAGACGAGAACGACAGATTACGGTTTTATTTTGTGTACGATGCGAGAAATGTTCTGTTTATTTTATATAATGGCATACTTTAAGGCATTAGTTCAGTGTTAAAGGGGATTTTTTTTGAAAAATCGTACCGAACGAAACTTCAACACGTTGCCGACCCCGACACCCCGTTCGGTCGTGCAGCGCCGTAATGCAAACGGGGTAGATCTACCCGTTCGGTCGGCCATGTGTTAAGAATATGGTTTTTGCATTCGGAAAATTCATTTAGTATTACTGTTCGGTAATCTAACAGTTGTTAAAAGACAATTATTAAGAACTGACTTCTGTTGTAAAATCCTAAAATGGAAATTTGAATTAATTCAGTAGCTTTCTCAATCAGTAAGAGACTTACATATTTTTTAATATAAAGTTAAAATAGTGTCAAGATTTATAAATTTTCTTCCTCGATTAAACCCTTTAAAAGATCTCGTAGAACAAAGTTCGAACAATTTTATTATCCATGACTTTATCTTGTCATTTTCTAATATTAAGGTTTTTAAGCCTATAAAAACTTACATAAAAGAAAGAAAAAAAATAAACCCGATTTTCAATTTTTATTATAGTTTGTTTTTCAATTGTTTAATATGGAATGTGAGTTTTTCCTGGTTTAATCGATCGGTTCTATTGTTTAAAACAGTTTGATTGAACCATTGCTTGCTTATCGTTCTTTCAATAAACCTATTTTAATATTTTAACTATTTCTAGAAGACTGTATTAATATACATAGAATTTATTCGAAAATTGTTTAAAATGATTTTTTATTAATTCGATTTTTCCTTGTTCCAGATGTACGCACGACTCTTATTCACCGACTTACCTATCCACAATTTCTAAATACATTGTCAATTGTTTACTATTTATCAATTAACAGTCAATTTACAATCAACGTGTTAATTTAAAAAAAAATGCGTCAATTATCGACCCCATTCTTACAAAACGATCGTCGAATGATATGAATTTCGAAACACGATCGATCAACGATCAACGTTCTATCTGAAGTCCTTGAAAGTTTTCCCATTCACTTAATGGTACACCGTACGTATAATCGATCCCCGTCAGTCTAATAACAGTCACTGTGAACAATCCCTACAAAACTGGCGCCATTCAAATTAAAATTCACTCGTATGTCGAAGTCAACGACATCTACAAGAAGTAATTCGGTGGAAACGCCCGGCGAAAATGAACTGAGCGTGCCGTCGAGTCCACAGAACTGTATAGACACGAGTATAGTGCCGGCCATCATGGAGAACGGCGACTCGTTAACGACGGATTGCACAATACCGACAAGTCCGCCGCCGTCGTACGAGCACGTTTTAGAAGAGGTAATTAATGTGTTTTAAATTGAAACTCGTGCCGCCGATCTGCCGTCGAGACCATATCGAAAATGATTAAAACTTATGCCTAGCAGTAAATTGGAAATTGATCGAATACGATATCGTTTTAATAATCGTTTCAATATATTCGCGCTCGAATTGATCACATTTTATTATTAAATTCTGATGAAATTTTATAAGACACTTGTCAGAGAGAACCGTGATTTTTTTCCTAGACTTCTAATGAGATTCGATTACAAGTTTACTTCACTGGTCAGGAACAGATTTTATATAAAATATAAAATACTGAAATAATTTATTTATACTTCTCTCACGAACAAATTGATATTCATAAATTTTCAATAATTGATTACACATTATACACTTGATTTTGATACTCAATGCGGATTAAAACCTGAACGTTTCATCTGAAATAAACACATCAGGTTTGGTAGTCTAAATTAAATCATCATAGGGAAGATTTAATATACTTGTCAGAGGGAACCGTGATTTTTTTTCTACACTTTTAATGAGATTGAATCACAAGTTTACTTCACTGGACAAGACTAGATTTTATATAAAATATAAAATACTGAAATAATATATTTATACTTCTCTCATAAACGAATTTCTCATAAACAATTTATAACAATGAATTCTTTTATAAATGATTACAGTTAGTTTTATTTTAAATAATTAATATTTTTATGACCTATTATTATCATATAAATGTTTAAAATCGAAAATCAAAAATGATCAATTACTATTTTTGAAGATTTCTGATTAGAAAAAGATATAGTTTGTGAAATGAGTGAAAAATTAATTTATAAAAAAGAAATTTGATTGAATTGTCTAATATTTTCTTAACTTGATATCATTTTCACTCCCTATAATTTATTTTAATAAAACAGAGTGATTAAGTTATTTTTGTAAAGAAAATTTAATCTTGATTTTTATGTGAGAGAAGCATATTATCCTTTATATGTAAAATAATTATGAAATGATATTAAATTTCAATTTGATATTAAATATTTCAAGTTGATCTATTGTTGATATTTTAAGGGAATTAATTAGTTTCTGGCTTTGTAAGTCGTTTAATTTTAAACTGAAGACAGTATTCGTGCTGTAAAGTAATTAATTAATATCTAAAAAAATTATTCACAGACAAGGTTAGCAGCAGAACAGCAGAACCTTCTCTTCGGCGATACAGAGACGACACTGGATGAAAATTCTGAAGAGAATAACGACGGCGGAGGAGGCGATCCGCCTAATGATGCCGACGAGAACTGCGACAGTTACAACGTCGAAGAAGATGACGACTGCACGAGAGCGCCACAAATATTGCACAAGTCCAGCAAAGAGCTGTACCGTGCCGTCGCGAAACAGTTCGGAATCACGTGCAAAATGAGCGACCAGTGCCGTTGTCTGGACTGTCAGAGTCATTACTTCGACTGCGAGTACGATTACAACGAGCAGGAGAAAACCGATGGCGGTTTGGGCGCCGGCACGCCTATGTTCATTTCAGAAGTGATGCACGGCACGGCGTGTAACATACTTTAAGTATTTTTTTTTTGCAATTCTGTTTCCTTGCTCTGTTCAGAATCGGAATTTGGACGGATACGTAATTGGTTTTTACTAATATCATTAAAAATCAAACAAGGATGAACCGCATGAACAATCAACAGGAAAAGATTCCAATTTGTACGTTAAGTAAACATCTTAACACAAGGATTAAAATCGAAAGATCAAACGAATATTTTCAAACAGGATAAAATCTGATTTTAACTCTCTGAATCAGATTTATTTTTCCGATTTTTGTTTTTAAAAAAAAGCCTTTTAAGTAGCTGAAAATATTTCATTATTGAAATAATTTCTTCAAAAAAGGTGTATTTTTCATTAATTTCATGGAATATGATGGTTAGTTGAATCGAATAAGACTCCAGTTTTTAATTAAATTTTAAAATAGTGTAATCATAGATAAACGATTTACAATTAAATTAAATTCTGATCTTGAATCCTAGATTAAAGATGTATTTCAAATAAGGAATTTTCTATATGAATGGAAATGTTTAAAACTCGAAAAGCTGGTGCCAAAGAAAGTATGCATTTATTTAAATCATATTTCAATCTTATTACCAATTTAAATATCCCTGAAGAACAACCAGAGAAATGAATCCAATATTTTCTTAAATATTGAAATATAACAGAACGTGCGCTTTTTCTATTTAAAAAAATCCAATTGATTTGGAACGATTTCAAATCGTCTGAATTTATTTAGAAATATTAAATGTATTAATAGTCGGTTTATGAATGAAATTTCAATTAAAAAAGGGATATATTATTAGTAAAGACCATTTATGACAGTATTTCAAAACGATTCTGAATTAATGTTAAAAGTATGTTGATGTTATATTTGTCAGGGCCGAGCAAACCGTTTCCCCCGAGAACGTTTGCAAAGCCTTGTCGAAATATCAATGAGTAACCAATAAAAACCCCATTATTCATGTCGATCGTTGAAACATGTGACGTTTTGATAGACGAAAATCGCATGGACGGTTTCAATTTTTCCAATGGATCGATTTTCGAATCAAACACACCGTATCTATCTTTTAGACCATATAATATAACTAATTAAAATGTACTCAGGTTAAAAAATAGATACAGTTTCACATATTTCAAGATCGAACTAATATAAATGTATATTAACATGAAAATAGGACTGAAAATAAGAGCTGAATTTATTACTATTAACTGAAGTATTATATTTTGGATATTATTCGGTGATTGTTGTAATATATATATACAAAAAAAAATATTATCCTGCTTGGTATTGTATTTATACATCTCTGTTTATACGTCCATTGATTCGTCCTTGTCGTTTATTAAAAAAAATTCACGTCCTTTTTGATTCGATCTCGATCGAAATTTGTAAAAGTGCGTCGAGTTTCGTACAAGAATGGAGAAATGTACGTATGACGAGGTACATTTATCGTATTATTGACTCTGAAGATGTTTGTCGACGAACGAATTGTTGTAATTATTGATATTTTGATAATTATAAAGTTCCACAAACACACACACCTTTAATAAACAATGGATAGAAACTTTAATATGTCTGTTCTGTGAGTTTCATTCAACTGATTGTAATTTGAGGAATAATGATGTATAGATCTTTTCTTTGCGATTTATCAAATAAATGGTTTATTTTATCGGTTGTATGTGTACAGAAATATAAATATTTTCTAAATGAATTCGTAGTGTCTTAAACGAAAATCTATTAGCAAAAACTTGTACAATTAACAGAAAATAAATATAAAATTCGAACTGTAATTAAATTGTTGTGGTTGAGCAGAATTCTGATTTTTTAAAATGTTTTTCTTAGTAAATACTAAGATGATTCAAAAGTTTTTTTAAATCATAAAATAAATACCTGAAAAATTATCCAATCTCAGGATATCTTTTTTTTTTTTTAAAAAAAAAACAAAATAATAAGTTTTCAATATTAAATTAATTCCAATTAATTTGTAAAACATTTCGATTTCAAGTATATATGTAAGATATTATATCTAGAAAATAGGATTGAAACTATTAAATCTGAGTACTTCAGATTTGAAAAAATGAAAATGTTAGAAATGAGGATTTTAAAATTAATGCTGTTAGAGCATAAGATGCTAGAAGCAAAGTAATTAAAATTAATGATATAAGAGCTAGAAGCAATAATAATAAAGGCTTTAGGACTAACAGAATGTGTAAAATATTTAAATTTAAAGGTTTTGAAGCTTGATAACGTATGCTTGTAATACTAAAGATGTTGAAAATGATAAAATTTAAGAAAAAGAAGTGAACATAAAAACATTAGAATTGAAGATGTTTGAAATAAAAAGTTTATGAGATAAAGATGATAAAGGATTAAAAAATTATTGAATTTGAAAGAAATCTAGTTGAAAGTATTAGAATGAAAAATATAGATGTGTAGGAGTTCAAAATGTTAGATTTGAAAGTATTAATGGAATTAGAATTGAAACTGATAATTGTATGAGTTAAAAAATATGAAATATTATATATTAATATAGGTTATATATAAATATTATATATTAATTATAAATGAAATGAGGTGATTAAAATAATCTGAATATATTGAAAGAATTGAAAGTGAATAACTAAAATTTGATGGAGATAGATAATGTTTCCAATCAAATTTAAAAGAGGTTTTTATAGAAATATCAAATTTTTAGTTACATTTTTTTAATTTCGTTATATTTAAACGGACAGAGTAAAAATATGTAATTTTTCTAAGAAAATTATTTATTTTTATAAAAAAAACTCGCCAGTACTTAGAAAAGAGAATCTAATTAACTGAATTGCACAAAAATGTCAATTAATTTTAAATCAGTGAATAATAAATATTCATAACTGACACACATTTTAAACGAAACACTTTTTTTATAAAAAATATGCACGCTCATCAACGAACACTTCTATTAGATATTTAATTAAATATATACGATTTGATTAATGAACTCAAATTACATATTAGCTCGTATTTAAGACGAGTCACAGTTTTTTCGAAAGAAGTCAGGAAAAAAAAGATTTTTCTGACCTTGATTATAAGACGACACACAGTTTTTCTCGAAAAAGAACGATAAAAAAATGTTGATTTACTTTTTAATATAAAGTAATATCTACAAAAACTATACAAATATATATTTAAAACGTAGACAGTGGCGTGCCAGTCTGAATTTCTGAAGATTCGAATATAGGATGACGCTTGTTTTTAAATCAAAATCTGTGGAAAAAAGCTTATCTTATATTCGGACTAATACGGTTGACTATTTTATTGACATACTGTTTTAATTCATTCTATTAAACTAAAAAAGAAACTATCCATTGATGTAATTAAACTCATACACAAATACAAAAATACACACAAATACAAAGATACACAAGTACACGCTCCTATACAAATATTTGACTTTAATTAGTGTTTACTGTAAATAAATATCTGCATTATATTTCATGTAAATGTAATTTTTGAAATAACTGTACGATTACAGTTGAAATCTTCTTTGTGGTAAATACGATGTGTCGGTAAGGAAAATACAATATCAATCGGATACAATCGATGTAAATATATATATATATATATATATATATATATATATATATATATATTTATAAATACATGTACGGTTTTATGGCCGATACATAATCGTACCTCTTGCATTTACATGTTTTAGAGATTAGTAACTACATATACGTGTCTAAATTATTAATCATTTAAATATTGTACTAATAAATACATTTATAATCAATGTGGGGATGAGATCATGCAACATTTCAAGACGAATGAATCGCGGAAGCTGACGCTCTGAGAAGAAACAATATTTGATTTTTTTTTAAACAAGAGATTCCAATTTAAAAGTTTTCGTTTCATGTCCGTTCTTGCATTGATTAGAGAAAAGTTTGAAAAAACCGCAATTGAAATAATTACGTAATAAATATTTATATATTTGAATGAAAAATAAACTAATATTAAACTATTAATGTAAGACAAAAATGATGAATAGGTATAAAACAGAAAAAAAGGAACAAAAATATTTTCTTACTTCAAAAAATAACTAGAACCCTGATTAAATAAATACAAAAAAAAATTGATAAGAAACGATGATACAATGTTTGGTACATGGATTTTCAAATTACCGAGAAAATTTTAAGAAAAATCGAAACCAAAAAAACGAATAAATATGAAAAAAAAACTTTGTATAATAATATCCTACTGCATGTTGCCTTACCACACCAAAAAAAAAACAACCATACAATTTAAGGTAAATGAAATTCGATTTCTTCTTCAGTAGTAGAACAGAAAATGATAAAATTAAAAAAAAATTATAAACTTGTCAAAAAAAAAATTATATAATATATCTATATACAGACGAAACTCTTTCATTAGCTATTTTTTCCCTCTTATATATCTGCAAAGTTGGTTTTTTACTGAATGTAACAAATTTGTAAACTGCCATGTTAAAATAATATTTAAAAAAATACCAAAAAAAAAATCAAGAAAAATATGATGTAAATCAGCATTTTATTACTGTTTTACATGTGTCATTGTGCATTTTGTGACGTTCTCTCAACAGGATCTCCGTTTTTATAGTTTTATACTTTCCATAGTTCACTCTAATGACTTACAAACAACTTCAGGCCTATTTTGAACACAGTTTTACAACCGGAAAATATATAAAAGTGTGTACTGCACAAATGTACTTATGAATGTTGCACAAAACTTTCTATGTTTAAGCTAGAATGTAAAATACTTTCGATCCATAATAACTGATGTAAAAACGAACTGAAAAATCATTCGGTTCGATGGAACGATCACGAAAACGTTAAAATAAAATATAGAAGAATATCGATTTTGCCAATTTCATGCAAAAATTAAATAACGATTCAATTTAAACACTGTAGATAGTTCACTTTAAGGAAACGTATAATAAAACAAGCCTCGTCGATGTTTAATAAATGAATATTTATTAAAATATACCATCGAATCTATTATAAAACTAAAATTAACTCTCTGCTTGGAAATATATTTTATTTTAACGTCAATTCGACACGAGATACAATCAAGAAATGTGTGCATTGTTTGACGAAAATATTCAGAAAGTTCAAGTAGATTTTCTTGTGGAAATGACGACCTGTTTTTGAATATCAATTTTGAAACTAGATATCGTTTTGATTGTACTGGTTTTTAGTCATGAAAATAAGATATGTTGACTTGAATTTTTTTTTTAAAAAATGCTTTCAATTGGTCGATGAACTGATATTTCTTTATTTTTCCTATTCTCGATTAAACAAGAGTATCAATCATTCTGATTTACCAATTAGATTGACATTGCAGGCGTATGATTGACAATATGAATAGTGATTGAAGAGTTTTAAACATGTTCGATTTTTTCCTCATCAATCATAACGATTGTCAATCATGATTGAACATGTATTGTAATGACTGATAACATCCTGTCAGTTTAATTGTGGTGTTCATACTATAAACTGGATGTCAACATTTCAAACAAAATAATCAACTAATTAGTTTCGAAGGGGTTAATAAATTTACACCTCGAGTTGACAGTGATATAAAAAGTGGTTTTTTATAAAAATAGAATATTAGTGTTTCAGTTATATAGAATTTTTGTTTGATTAAGGCCAAATTCTTAGAAAAAGCACAATAACAATACCAGATTATTCTGTAATTCCAATTAGACGGTATTTAAAACATTGTTGATTAATTGTCTTGTTAGTCTTCATCCTTTTGGATCAGCCAACTATCTCTTATTCACTAGTAGTTTCGGCATGAGTTCCATTCTTAGATGTTACAGATTCTTCAATTTCAAGATAATGGACAATCTTCATCATTTATCTGAAGAAGTCCATCGTGTTGAAACTACTAGTGGATAAGAAACTTATTTGATCCGAAAAGGACAAAGACCAAGACCAAGAGTATATCGTATTGATATGATTAGAAGAATAAAAACACACATTTATATCACTGATTAAATGTGATTACATTTTTAACAATTGCTAATTTCGATCGATAATGTATAGACTTCGATATTAATTATATTACTGTCAATAATAACAATTGCTTGATGGTGTTTATTTAACGACTGTTTGAATTGTTGAAAATTGTTATATTGAAAACATTTCCAAAACTATTTCAACTGAATATTGAAAGGAAATCGAATCTTGTAGAAAATGAATTCTTTTATTCTTAAGTTATAAAAAAAATCAGTTTGAAAATAATTTTAAAAGTGTATTTTATTGGAGTATATATAAAACGATGAAATTATTGAAAGGAATAACATTAAATTCTACAAGTTTTTATTTAATAAAAGTAATAAAAGAAATGATTAAAACGATCATAAAACAGTAATTAATTGGTCTACTGAATTATTTTATTTATTTCAATTATATTACAACATAGAATCATATTTTTTAAAACTTAAAAGCGACTACAGGATTAGTAAGTGTGCGTTAATTAATTAATTAATTGTCAGTATGTTTATGATTTTCAAAGTAAACAATGCAGATGACAAAAATATTTAAAAATAGTATAAACCTGTAGAGATAAAAATAATTCTTTTCTCTCTCTCTACATATATATATATATATATATATATATATATATATATATATATATATATATATATATGAATACTTTTGATTATGTACTGATTGACACTAATAAGAATTTCGAATAACAAAATTAATATAGGAAATCAATTTGTTTGATTTTCCTCGAAGTGAGCTTTGCTTTTTTTTAAATAGTGTTTCATTTGTTTTTAATTGAAAAGGTATTGAATCCAATTTCCTGAGTTATATTCTAGAATTTGATGTGAAACTCTACCTTATACTAATTTATATGCAAGATAGAAAAGTCAACGAATAGTCATGGATTCTTTGCCTGCAATGTCTGTTTTTTCATCT
The DNA here is from genome assembly GCA_034766995.1 of Acanthacorydalis orientalis. Lineage (NCBI taxonomy): Eukaryota > Metazoa > Arthropoda > Insecta > Megaloptera > Corydalidae > Acanthacorydalis > Acanthacorydalis orientalis. The sequence continues at coordinate 46,578,264 of CM068317.1, forward strand.
AATTTTTAACAAGTACTTTTATCTCAAAATAAACATTATTTTTAATTATAAATTCTATAAATCTACTCATAGAACGAATTATTTTCATGACTAACTTAAAATGTCTTTCTAAATTGATACATTATATGCCTAGCTTCAGTATTTGGGTCATTCTGGTACTCTGTGATATTGAGTTTCATCAAACTACCAGAAAAGTTGATTTAAAAACTGAAAATGATTGTAGAAGGATATATAAACAGTAAATGAACACATATTATTTAAAAAAGACCAGAAAGTGTCTACGTATATGTGTTTTTTTTTAAAAAAAAAAACAGTAAAAGGGAAATATCAAATTTTAGCATAACTGTTCCACACGTTTACTGTTTGTGTCAATCATTTAAATTTTATCGACATATATATATATATATATATATATATATATATAAACAATGCACACATATAAAAAAGGAATCGATATAAAGTTGTATAAAAAGTATTCGTCAATTATATTAAACGTACACGTGTACTAAATGCCCTCTTACACAGTTAATGTGGATCACTGAATGTTATTTCCAATTAAAATATTATTTCAGAACGTTTCCTTGTGATATAATTATATATATTTTAAACTTACACATATATTCTTATATATACATCAAACTGATAAACGCTATAACTTCTTTAAGATTAAATTTTTTAAAATATCTCTCTAAGTAAATTCGAGTATACAAAATGTTTAACAATTACAAATCGTATAAGGATTCATACTGGATAATTAAAAAAAATGTATTAACTATGAAACTATACAAAAAAAAATGATTAGTATTAAACTATTTATAATCGTAACATTCAAGAGATTCAATTATTGTTAGTAAATAATTAAAGATGATGATAAAGGCTAGGACAAATGTTTGAACTGGAATTTGAAATTCGAGACTAATTTGTAAAGAGTGAAAGAAGTTAAGGGTGATATGAAATAAATGATACATGATAGATTGTTACAAGATACTACATGTAATATTTTATATATATATTGATAGTGATATTGTAACAAATTCAATAGTTCAAATATATGAATATTAATTCAATCAGTGTGCACGAGTGTTGTGAAGAATCGACTGTTCAGTAAGAGATTTTTCTTTTATTGTTACAAATAACTATAAAACTAAGTAACTGAACGTATGATATTCTATGGATCGAGTCTAAACACTTCTCAATCCTGCGTCTTGCACGTGGAAACTGATTGACTAAAGCAGACTATTTAAAAATATTTCAAAGATCTCTCCTCGTATGTTTGTTTGTCGAAGTTATAGCGTTTCATATACATAAATATATTCTTACATGTACTGATCGATTTTAATTTAGTAATAAATAATTGGATATAAATGAAAATGTCACTTAGGTATATACGGAATGTCCATAAGAAATATTTTTATATATACGTCACTCTCGTGTGGGTATCTGTCGTTTTTCTTAGTGCAAGTCGATGTTGCTTAAGGAAAAATATGTAAAGGAAAGTGTTTGAAAATGAGTGATACAATACGATATATGTATTAAATCACTTCTTGATTTTTCTTTCAAGCTCTTTGTTTTCATTTCGTTTCATTTTTAAATAAATATAACGATGGATCAGTAGTCAATTAAGTGTTATTAAAATCTAATATAAAAAATTGATAGTTTTAAGAAAAAAAACACAGTACTATTTTTGTGTTGTGTTTTCTGTGTCGTCCCTTTGATGATAGACCCTTTGATTAAAGACCTTTTCAGTTTCGATATCTGAGAAATCATACTTTAAAAATGCTATAAATAGAAAATAATTTGAACAAAAATTGTCTTAAATCAATTGATTTCTGAACCATCGATATCTAACTGATTTAATTGAAAATAATTCACGATTGTTATCTAAAATCGAGCATAGAATTTCGAATATTTCACTCATGTTTGATTTTTCTGTAATGAAAATAAGTTTGGAAATGCATTCTCTGAAATTATTAAATGAATCAGGAGGAAAAATTATTGATGTATAATAAAATTCTTAAATGTTAATTTTTTAAGTATGTTGAAAAATGTTTTTATTATTTTTTTAAATGTGTTTTTTTAATAAACTGTTTTTTAACTTTCATTCGTTTTAAGATGTTAGGTGGATTAGGTCATTCTGTATAAGTAAGTTAAACTGTATGTAAAAATGTTATGTACGAGTGAACAGTTTTCATGTGTTTATGCTGATACTTTCATATATATATTCTCTTAAAATATGATCTATTAAAAAAATATTTCAAATGAACAGACCGGGAACGAGTTTGTGAAATTGGTAGACTTTTTTTTAAAAAAAAAGTACAAATAGGTAAAAACATTCAGTTATTTAATGAGCACGATGATGTTTATGAATGCAGGTAAATATTTTGTTCGCGTGAGAAATTTTAATGTTTTTAAAAATTGATTTCTGAGAACTGTATTTTATAGAAATTTCTAAATGATTTTTGCAGGATTTTGTTGTCAAAATTGTATGAAATTCGAATATTAAGTCTACAAGAAAGTGAATAATGAATGTAAAGTAACTTGAGTATTGTAGAATATCTTTTTTGATATTTTATTTTTACACTTGTGATCTCACAGTAGTTTTACATAAGTAAAGTTATACATAAATAAAGTTTTATGTGCTTGCCGCTACATAAACGCCTGTACCTTAAGTAATTTCTCGAATTTTCAAATTTTCATAATTTTCGACATTCTTGAAACATTGAAAAATCAAATTAAAAAAAAACGAATTTTTGAAAATTCTAGACCTGAAACTCCACTTAAACCATTATATTTGATAAAAATTATTGTGAAAGTATGATTGCAGTACCCTACTTCATAGTTTTTTATTTTAACAATTTATAAATTACAAAAAAATGAATAAAAATTCACATAATAAAATATGAAATTTATAAACAGAATTGAGCGAAGATAATGTAGAATTCTATTACTGGTAGGGTCGATCAGTGACCCATTTTATTACATGTTTTTAATATAATTGGATAGTTTTAAGAGAAACCACACTTAAAATGTGTTTCTCGTTAACTACTTATGAAAATAAAATAAAATACAGAACAATCGTTTCAAATAAACCAGTGGTTTTTAATGAAAAACGGTACGGCAAGAATATCAGATATTAGTTAAAAATGATGAAATTTATTTCCATTTTTTATAAATCTCTTTCTCTCTTTCTAAATCTCTATCTTTATCCATCTATATATATATATATATATATATATATATATATATATATATGTATGTGTGTGTGTGTATATAGAGAGGGAAAAAGAGAGAGAGAAAAGGAGAGAGAAATAAATAACACAATAAATTAAAAAGAAAACAATCTAAAATATGCTTTAATGTCGAATATTTGATTAGATAAATGTTAAAAAATAAGAATTTTTTAAATAAGAAATTGGAATGTAAATGTATTTTTCGAACAACTATTTCTATCCCCGTTACATTTACATTCAGAAAAAAAATTAACTTCCCGATAAACTATTTTTCTGATCAAAAAACTTTCAATAATTGGTTATTGATCGTTTTTATTGTTGCTTATATGCATTTCGATGACGTTGCTATCATCCTCACAGCGTTCAAGTACAGGAAAATCTGATTATTCAAGAACTGAAACTATAATTGTCATAAAATTGTAATTTTTTATAGAAACGAATTGAGTGAGTGACGAATTTATTTATGGAAGAAACTTTATAAACATTTGTTTCTTAAAACACCCTAACCTTTATTCAAGATAAATTTGATTGATTGCAATTGTAGTTGTTGTCACTCTGAATAAATTCTTTTTAATAGATAATTTACAGCCTGACTCTCTTCTATATCTCCCATTTTCGATTGTTCCTTGTTCAGATTTAAATTACAATGGAACTATTCGAAAGATATAGAAAAATCTGTACAAATTTTTCTATATTTCACCTCTATTATCATTCCGTAACTCTGTTCATTCTCCTATTCTTGATAATATTTTTCTATTATTATATCTGTATTTATCTCTGTCTTGTCTTTTTTTACCAGTGCGTGTGTTTGTTTAAAAATTAATTGAAATCTCACACCACAAACATTTTTCTAATCAAAATAAACAACACATAGACAGAATATTTTGATAAAAAAATATTTTATCGTATTTACACAGTGATCTGTCTGTGAAAACTTGATTATTATTTATTTTATGGCGTTCATTCATAAATCAGTGCCAATGCTATGATTTTCAAATTGTATGACCTTACAGTGTGGTGACTGAAAGATTTTCTGTACTATTACTCTAATGTTTTATCTGAAGTCAATAATATTTCCATTTAAATGCATATAAGTATAACACTGTAAATGATAAATCATTTAAATACTTTTTAAAAATTTGTAATAATTCTTTCAAGATTCTTCTTTCACAATTTGTAAAAATATTTTATTACAATACAAATATTATTTGATACCAAATAAAAGTATTTAAATTCAATTAAATATCCGATCACACATTATTAAAAAAAGATTAATATTAAATGAAAGAAAATCTGAAATATATAATCATTTGATTTCAATCGTTACAGTTTTTTTTTTAAAAAAAACGAGAATTGATTGACGTTTTGAATTCTTTCTTTTTTTTCTAAAAAAATACTGTTTATATCAACCACTTTTTCAATAATCATACGTGTGACGATGTAAAATTTGTTATAATATATATAAGTAGATAATAAAATAAATGAAAAAAAAATATTAATAAAAAATAGGTGCTATAAGCCAATTTGTGTCTCATTATCGGTAAATGTTGTAACCGTACTCTCCATAATCGTTGTATGAGGGTTTGCAAAGCACAAAGCAATGGGTATTTTACGAAAAGGTCTTATATATTAAAAATAAAATATTTATAAGCTTACGACCGTATCAATTCTTGAAATGAAGAAATATGTTATTTCAATTGAAGTGCACTTTAATAGATAGAAATGGGTGTATGTAAATAAATATAAAATATTGGAAAATTTGTAATTTAATTCTATGTTGATTGTTATTTCAATTGATATAAACAGTATTTTTTCATTTATCAGCTTTGTATTCACATTAATTGATAAGATTACAGATATTATCTGCGATTTTTTTAAAAACAGAAATTAGCATAAATACATAAAACAGTTCGCATGTACTTGATCAGATTCGATTCTAGTTGTCGAATGAATTGTTTTATACATGATTAAAATGTACTGTAATATATTAATGGACCATTTGAAAATGGTGAAATTTCACATATTTCAAGTGAACTACTCTGTTTCAGTTACATATTGTTTTCAATGAAGTCGACGATTTTTTACATGGAAGATCTGTTCCATGTGTGTACCTGATTTCCTCTATCACTTGAAAATGATGAATTTTTTATATCGTTCGTTTATTGTGTACATATACATACATAAAATTATACTGATTACTATACAACAAAATGAAAGTGTAAAATGACAACTATTGAGTAATAAACTGATGTTTTATCAATATATGAAAAAAATATGATGTCTATCTATAATTTCAGCTTTTTATATCGAGTGTAAGATTTAATTCGGTGCCGTTAAAATGAATCAGTCAAAACTCTGTTTTAAATTAAAATTATTTCCTGTTGTTCTAGGATTTTGAAGTGCCAATCTTAACATTTCAAAACTATATATATATATATATATTTTGGTTAAGCTATATATTTTTTAGATTTATAAACAATGGATTATTTGAGAAAGATGATGCATCTTTCTAGTTTTCTCACTGTGTTGGATTGTTATTGAAGAAATTTCAGTTATTGGTCTGGTTGTTTTCGAACGAGATTCAAAAGCTGACATAACCTCACAAAACAGTAGTGAACATGACTGTGTCCGAATAGCATCATATGAGGCATTGTATACTTTTCGCATTCCACTTGAAAAAAGATGCAGCCGAAGCCGCGTCAAGTGTTTGTTCAGCTTTAGAGGGAGGTATTGTAATACAAAAAAATATGTAAAATATGTTCAAACAGTAGAAGAGGTCCGAAATGCATTACGACTTCATCGACTCAACGCCGCCATCTTTTTTTCGACAAACTAGTCAGTTACCTGACAGATGGTGCAAAATTATACAAAATAATCGGGGATATTTTGAGGATTGAAATGTATTTCGTTTGCCTGTAAATAAACATCCGTTTTCTATAAAAAAAATCACCGAATTAATTTATACACCTGATATTTTGATTTTCTACAACACTTTGTATATTTGTGTTCCAGTTATGGCATTGATTATGTCAGTTGTTTCAGTAAAATATTATTTAAAGATTGAGATTTTTACTACCAATATGTTTAACATAAAAGGAAGAAAGTACTAATCTATTTAGAAAAACATCTATCTAAGAGAAGTTCTTAAGCACCAAGTTAGAAAATCGGAACACAGACAACGTGAGTGATATCAACCAATCAGAGAATGAATAAAAGGCACGGGAACAGAATCACTGTTTGATTTTTATAATATAGAAAGATATACAGTTGAAAAAATGAAAGACTGTAAAATAAATGTTACATTATTTAAAATTCTCCTTTAATTATTTCAGAGTTTAAAGATTTTTTTTATAGTTCCTTGTTCTGAAAATGGTGGCATCTTCATCGAAATGCATATGAACTGAAATTATAACGAGATTTTTTTCTACCTTATCGTTCTGAGCATTATGAAACCACCATCGAAATAAATAATAATCAGAAATGATTAATGATTGCCGATTGAACATTTTTAATCAGAAAATGTTTTATGGTTAGTGAAGAGAAAAAAATTATTTGTGAAACTGAATTTCGTTTCAATTAATGAGCTGTACTGGAACAATAATTGATTATTGAAGATTTTAAATACATGATGGGGCACCAATACTACTACCAAAAAAATACCTCCGTTGTTTTAATTTTCTTTTTGCAGAATAATAGGCATTAAATAAAATTTTAAAGATGGACAGGTTTCACGATGATCAATGAATTAGAGTAGTACAACTGTAAATTTACACTATATTAGTTACATTTTTTTACCAACAATATGTTTTGTACAACTGAAGATACGAAACTCATGGCTCATTCCTCACAAGACCACCATTCAGAACAGCATAATGACGGAAAGAAATCAAATTAGAAAAATCGTTCTAGGTTTTTACATGTCATTCGTTATGTATCCCTCGTGTCAGTTGTTTTTCTACCCATGTGCACCGACTTTGGATTTTTATATTGGTAATATAAGGATTTTCCCATCAATATAAATGATGTTTATTCTTTGTTAGAGGTTTTGATATAAATTGAAATTCAATATTTGATTTCAAATTCAATATCTGATTCGAATTCAATATTTAAATCGAATCCCGTTTAATATAAAACCCACATTCTTTTTTTTAAAAAAAAAACCCTGAAATTACTAGCACGTGCCGTTCAACAACCGCTTTTCTTGAAAATTTTCTACCGTTTCGGTGCGTTGCTGTAACGCCGTATTCTACATTTTAAATACGGGAACTGTGAACATAAAATAAAGTACACACACACACAAATTCTGATAACTTATGTGTTTCGAGTCGTTCGCATCTTGATACTAACAACATAAATAACAAATGCCATGACCGTACACTTTTTTTTGCGAGATTCGCATCCGCCCAACACATCATTAGTCTGCTCGACCGAGCACACTTGATTTTTTATTCATAAAAAATATATATATAAGCGAGAACGGTGTGTGTGTGTGTGCGCGCGCGTTACGCAAACGGAAGATTTTCAATAAATTTTCGAAAATAATGTTTGAATATTAATGTCGTGCAAAAATGAAAGAATAAATATGCATACGGAGCGTGCGAATTTGAATTTTCTGACGGCGGCGTCTGGCTACGCTGCTGATATTTGTGTGTATGTCTGTGTGTACATAAGAGTGGAGAGTGTTCGTATATTGACGATTACTTATTCAGTCACTGAAATTCAATGGTTTACATGTAATTTCGTATAAATTCGATTCGGTTCTCTACCTGTCAACTTTACGAAACAAATATTGTTGAATGCTTATGACCATTTTGATAGAGTAATTTGCACGTTTTATTAATCGAACATTTCTTAATCAGCTATCGATTTGATGTACAAAAATTCAACAATTGTTTTCCATAACGGATTTTATCTATTCCAGATAATTTCCCATCCGATTCATTTATCAATTCCAAGAGTATTAATCCTAGTACAGTGCTCACTGTCTAACCGCAAACTGCGATAGTGCAATGATGTCTTTTCCCCCTCCCGCACGTTTATTCTACATATAACTGACTGTATTTAAGGGGTATCGAATAACGAACGCCGGTGCGGTTTAAATGGGCGTCTCTATCCTACAAATCGTTCTCTATCGTACCGAAACAGGGCTTGTGAGGTGTTGCTGTACGACTGGCAGCACTTTATTATTAACACTTTTTTAATCCACTTGTAAGAGTGTGGTGAATAATGGAAGAATCATTTAGAATGACACAATCTGACGCTTCTCAAGGAAACTGTATTGAGTTAAATCATTGAGTCATACAGGGGTGGAGCAAAAAAAAACATCCCGAATTCGTTCAGCCATTGGTTCGGCGCTAGTGAAGCGGGACGGCGCGTGATGAGCTAGATTTTGGTGCTACTTTTCTACCAAGTTCTGTATATATTTCTATGTTATAAAAATGAAACAGTCGAGCCGTGAATTTTATCCGTTCTCTGATTGGTTGATATCAGTCACGTGATCTGTGTTATGATTGGACGGTTAACGGTCCAGAAGTATTATGGACCGTTATTATGAAGTATTTATGAACCCTTGAAGTATTTCCAGTTTGCTTATCGTTGGGTCCAAGAAATTTTTTATAAGAAGAAAAATTATCCGCTAAGGATTTCAGATCAGGTATAAAGAAAAAACTATTTGTTTTTAGTGAAAATATAGATAAAGAATGGAAATGAATTAACTAAAAGGAACCGACGTAGCAGTTAACTTAAATAAAAATATAATAACAATGATAAAATGATTTTTTGCCGCAATATACGGAGCATTCTGCCTAATAAGTAAAGTGCTATACCGCGTATATTGAGGCATTGATCCGCTAAGGGTTAATTTCTGTTATTTCTTAGAGGGGAACCGAGAGACAGTAATATATCAATATTATCATCATGAACCTCTATCAATCCACTACTGGATAAAGGACTCTTCTACGTTTTTCCATTTTGTACGATTGAGTTCCTCTCTTTTCCACTGATTTCCAATAAACTTATTAATTTCCTTATCCTGTCTGTTTATTGATCACTTTCTTGTTCCTTTTATATTCCTCAGTTCCAGGTTAATAATCTCACACATATAAATGAACTGAAATATTGTACTGACCTAATTTTAATTCGTTTCATTATATGGCAGATATTTGCATTTAAATGAACTGATTTTAAATTTAAAACAAATGTTTAATTGCACTGTTTCAGAATAGATAAAAATTATTTACTAATTATCAACATTTTTGGAGTTAAATGAAAAATAAGCGTAATTTTTTGACATTATCGAATATCGCTTTTTGATCATCTTTGATGTTAAAAGTTTATCTATTTTTAAATCATGTTTATTATTGAATTTTGTTCTCGTGTATATATACTCGTATATATATATATATATATATTTATAAATATAAATATATATATATATATATAAATATATATATATATATACAAATATATATATATATATATATTTATGTAGGGTGTGATCGGGTAGAACTTAATTGTTGACAATTAAATATATGTTATTTGTAATCGCCTAGAGTGTTAGTGGTGGAAATTTTCTCAAGACGGAGCCACACATGTGGCTATTCGCCGAACACCGAGCAAAATTTATCCGAACGCCGGATGTGTGGATGGAGCTACGAATACGAATGCTTAAGCGAATGCTCGGTATTCGCTATTCCCATCCGGTGGCGGTGTTTTGTCCCGAATCAAAGGGCACGAGCACCTGCATACTGTGAAAGGTGCACATCGTCTACACTTTATGCTTATTTGTTCAATGGAGATATGCAGATCTGGACCGTTTATTATAGGTAAGCGAACAACACTAGGCGAACAGCCGCATGTGTGGCCCCGGATTCAGGAACAGCGCAGCGAGTAGATGTGAGGCGTTTGTAAAAAATCAAGAATAACAGTAGACTGATTGTTCAAATTAAGAAGGAAACAAATCGTTGTTAGTTATCGGTGTGTTTTACTTATCCTGACCAAGCAATCGAAATCCCTACATATATATATATATATATATATATATATATATATATATATATATATATATATATATATATGCATGTGTACACTTTTATTTTATTTAACAGAGATCAACGGCTGTAAATTTCAGTTCGTCATTGAATGTTTATACGTAGGGCATCGAACCGTAAAATCGATATACACACGGAACTGCATAAACTGAATCCACTGTGAATAATAAATCAGGCGAAGGTACGGTCTCATATCTGTACCGCCCATGGAAACAACATCAACCGGAGTACCATTAATAAAGACATTTTTCCACTTGTAATGAAAAAATACGGGTTTCTATTAAATCCGTGAGAGGTAAATATAATATAACGTATATTCAGAGCAAATGGCAGACAAGACACGTTTACCGTACTCCTGTTTACATGATGAATAAATAAAAACTATTTTTTTCATTTTTGTATAACTTGTGGATCTGACAACGTTGTGTTTTATTTTGAAAGTGATTGAGTCGTTTGTACGAACGTGTCTGTACTTAGGATTTCTGTTCAGGTTTTGTAGATTAATAGGATTTTTCTTTTTTTTAAAAAACAGACTTTTTTCAAATGTACATAAATTAATTTACATCTGTTGAAAAATTCATTTCATAGATTCGTTTAATTGAAATGAAGAATAAGTACATAGGAACAACAATAAATTATACCACCAATTTGCTGTAAGTGAAGTGAATGCTATAAATGAATCCTGTAGAAAAACGATTACAATTGTAGTAGTTGAATGAAAATGAAACATATTTATTATAGCTGATCAATTGAATATTCTTAATTTAAAAGAATTAAGAATAGTTTAAGAATTTAAGTTCAAGAATTTAACAGTTTTTGAAATTTTAATTAATTTTTTCAACTATAATGATTATGAATATCATAAAACAGTTGTTATTTTATTTTATTCGAGAGAAAATATAAAATTTTATTAATAAGTCACATAAAAAAAAGATTTATCTTTATTTCACTCAAACAAACTTTCACTGACAATCTTGAAGACACTCTAGAAGAACATTTAATGGATTGTTAATGTTATTTAATGTATTCCAAGAGTACTCAAAGATAAAACGACATGTTGATACTGAAGCGAGTTTCATATTAAAATATTTTATGAATAACTACATCGTCGAAAGTACGTTTTTGAACTTCAGAACCTTATTCATATATTCTGTTAGATCAGTAAACTCATTACAACGCCTCCACCACTATCCACACACACGTGTGTGTGTGTGTGTGTGGATAGACGCACGACCTCTCGTGCACGTTTAATAAATTTCACGATTTCGTTTCGAAATGAAACCGGCGAGTGTTATTTTTTTCAGTTATTTCCAGCCGAATCGGTTTTCAACTTCGCACAAACAGTGTACGTGTTTTCATATACAATTTGACATGCAAATGTCATCGCCGTAACTGTTTTCCGATAATCTCATTTTCATAATTACACGAAAAGGGTTTAGAAATTGACAATTAAATCCGTTACAATGCGACAACGCGAAAAATACATTCATTAGTGTTTTTCATTCGATGCTTTCGGCATATGTAATGAGGGTGTGTCAATACGTGCGGATTTATTAGTTGATGTATGAATATTTACACGTCTTTGTGTGTATAACTCATTCGGATATCCGTTTAATGGAATCGGTGATCAGCATATTTCTTATTCGAACGTTGTACTCTTTTATTTAATCTTTATTCGCTTGTTTCCACGTTCATCTGCGTCGGTTGTTGTTTTACAGGATCCATTTCTCATCTTGTCACCAACCGATCCAAAACAGGCTCCCTGTTAAGGCGCCGAGGCGAATAAACTGCCGAAGAGATGCGATCAAACTATTTTTTTTCAGACAACGAGTGCGACACCCACGTATCGAGCTTTAAAGTGAACTTCAGCTTTTTTAAATACCGAAATGGAGTCGATCTGTTAACTGAGAGTGTCTAGGAAACCTCTTTCATCGAAATTCGTGACTTATGGTCAATTAAAGCGCGCACAACATCGTCGTGCAGGGTTAAGGTTAAAATCACCAAGTCGAAATTTAAGAAACGTTTTCTTCATAGTTGGAAGTGATGGTGCATGGTCCAAATAAATCTTCCGAATATTTGTCGTTGCCGCACCAACGGTTATTCCTTTCCGAAATTCGTACAGCATAACGAGACGAAAATGTATCTTTTCGTTGTCCATCTTTAAAAATTTTTCTTACACACAAATCGAACCGAAACAAATGTGTCTGATGCTCAAATGACAGCTGTTACTGTCATCTTCCAAAAAATATATAAAATTAATACATTTCAATCACGAGCACTGCCATGGGGCACTCTTGTCATCATCTATTGAATCGTATACGAACCTCTGCACTGACCGAATAAATTTCAAATAAAAGACTTAAAACAATGATAAGTTATCGGAAAGAAAATTGAAAATGAATTAGAAATGCAAAGGGTTCAGAAGAATCTAAACATCGCATCGTCTATAAACACCTACTAAGGCCATATTCTGATACTACACTATTATAAAATCGACGTTAAACCCGATCCGTTCGAAATTCGTTTCTCAGTAAATGTTTCATTACACGTGCGTGTATGATTCCCAAAAGGCGCGCGTTCTACGAAATTTCATTTAGCTTAAGGTGATACAAACAACGTTATTTACACTTTATATGTGTTGAGTGGAGCTAAGAAAAAAAATGTATATATACATATACACATTCGTGGCAACTTTCTGAAATTATACAAGCGTTGTAGTGCGTATAGGCATATGCACGTTTAACTTCAGTTTCAATTTAGTTTGCACAGTCACTTTAATCTCTATACGAAACATGATCTTAAAAGCGTACATGTACACTATGTCAAGACTGTAAATGAGACGCTTTTAACGAAATTGCATTATTTATTTATTTATCGGCTATAGAAATGTTTATGAAGACGTCCCGAAGTGGAGTTCGCTGTGTCGTGATGATATTTCATCGTAAAATTGTAAAAATATAATCGGGACGAACATTTTCTATGCGTGAACGGCGTTCAAATTCAAACTAGAAGATATCTATGTGTGGGATGATTCAATTTAAGCTTTCGCATGGAAGTATTAAAATGGGGCGGAAGGGTTAAGAAAGTTATGTTTTTTTTTAATTTAATATTTTAGTTCAATTCAGTATTAAAATACAATTGAAATAAAATACTAAATCGGAGATGATATGTTTCTTTTTTAATTTTCACTCATTGATTGTTCGTTTGACAGTTGTTTTAGCACAAGCGTTTCGTGCAAAAATGCAAAATGAATCAAATCGAAATTCAAGGTGTGCTTCAATTCAGTTTTTTTTTTGGAAGGGAGAACAGCGAAGGGAATCTATAAGAAGATATTTCCTACATTCAGTGAATGTTGTCATTTATACAAAACCGTTCAACTTTAGGTGAACGGTTCAACGGTTGAACGTTTCAAATCCCCCAATTTAGATCAATGAATTTTAACTTAGAAGACCGAGCATCGAAGATGCACTACATTCAGGAGGCCCGAGAACAGCTGTCACACCAGAAATCATCGACGAAGTCCACTGTACGGTTTCGTCCGACCGGCGAGTGAAGTTGAGTGAGATAGAAGAGATCATAGGTATCTCAATTGAGCGAACGCATTTAATTTTGTATAATGAACAGTGTATGAAAGAACTTCGAAAAAACTTATTGTACCCTTACTCGTTGGTTAGTAACGGTAAACCCAAGTCTCATCAACAATTACTAAACGAACCAGAGAAGAATTTCCTTCATTTTACTGACATTTTGCAAGAGTGGATAAAAAAGAGATCGAAAAACTTCTTCCGGGAATGAATCTAGAAGTTTAGTAAGTGTCACTACTATATTCACAGAAGTCAGGAGGGATGATATAAAAAAATATTTTAATTAAAATTTTGTATTTAGAATAAGATTTTCTGAAATATTTCTTTACTTTTTATCTTACCCTCGTGTATATATATATATATATATATATATATATATATATATATATATATGCACTATTATATAAAGTACCACTAATCTACTGAATATACATAAATCAACCGGTTGTAGTTTATTTAATTCCGCTAAATGAACGGATAAAGCTCTTATCTGAGTTTAATCCGAACGTTAGGGAATGCAATTAAACAAATTGAATATTGTTTGTAAATAATCCTGATATGAAATGTAGCTGATCAGTAATATTAATGCATTGTAATCTCTTTTTATATTTGTATATATATATATATATATATATATATATATACATATATATATATATACATAAACATATACATATACATATATATATATATATATACACATATACATGGGAGGTTTGAAGAGCAACTTGGTGCAATATTAAGGACAACAACTTCAATTTAAGTGTACTTTATTTTTCGTCATTCCTCTCAAAGCTCCATCCACTTGTCCAATCGTTTCTCTAGTGGAACGATTCCCTCCCGGACGTGGGTTTTTTAGAGATTATCAAAACAGACGTTCGCGGCCTCTATCGACTGTTCGTTCTACCCAAATCGCTTTCCAGCCAGGAATATTTCGAATTTTGGAGAGAGATAAAAGTCCGAGTGAGCGAAATCAGGTGAATACGGGAAGGGCACAAGGATTTTAAACTTCCATTCGGCCAAATTTTACTGATTGACAACGCTTGAACAAACCGGTGCATTGTCATACACTTCTTGGCCACTCCTTGACGTTTTTCTGTGATTACCGCCCTCAAATTCTCCAAAAATGCTGCGCAGTATTGAAAAATATCTGTTTTTCTCTTCTGAAGACAGTAGATCAAGATAATTCCTTTGCTCGGGCCTCCTGAGTGTGGTGCATATTCGATTCTCGTTCTGCCATGTTTAAATTCATTCACCCAAAGTCGAACGGCTTCATAGGAACAAGATTCACCCGATGTACGAATATCCTCTCATGGATTTCTTTCCCTGTTTTCCGATCCATAAAAAAAAACTGAATTACAGTTCGAATTCTGATTTTATCCATTCTGTACTTTCACACAAAACACTTGTAATGAAACAACTGAAACTGTTGTAGTAAAATATTTAAATGTTCTTTCTGTATCTTAACAGTTACTAATGCAGCCTTCTGTTATTTTTTAGTTAGTTGCGAGAATAGATAACACTATGTGGTTAAGGTTAATAGCCATGATTGTTTTGTTAATAATAAAAACAAAAAATATAATTGTGCCGATGTCTCGCATTAGTGAGACATTCACTCGATCTGTTCTCGGTTCTATAGATGCTAAATATTAATGTTAATGAATTTATTCAGTTTATTTATACGCCTGTAATTCATCAACACAAACAAAGAGTCAATGGCGGAATGACTTAATATGCGTTACTACAAAAGATAAAACTATATGAAAATATATATAGCTATCCATTTCTCTTTCAGCGTGTGTACAAACCATGTTACTCTTCAAACTGCCCACATACATATATATATATATATATATATATATATATATATATATATATATATATATATATATATATAAAAGGGTGTGTGTGTGTGTGTGCGTTTAGTGCAAATGATGAAATTTGAAACGTTGTCAAATACGAAACGTCATTTATGACAAATCGAAATGAATCCAATTAAACTGTCCTAGTAACGAGTTAATACCGTTCGAATCAATTAAAGCACGCACTAATATCCCCGTTCGAAAAGATCTGAACATTTTAATTAGAGCCGAGCGACCAATCGCGAGTGAACATACTAATTAAACAGTTCTGTTCGTTTAATTCCCGTTCATTCGCGACGAATCGTTCATTTCGACTGTTTATATTCGTCGGTGAGATCGGCAACAGTTCAGAAATCCAAACAACACGATTTCACTTTTAATTATGTTTTGTGACGATTTCGAAACGGGACGAACGACAGCGCGAGCGGAATCCGCGCAGCTAGCTAATCGCGAACACGGCGAGCTTTTTTCGTCGGAGGTGATGTATAAGCTTACACGTCAGTCCCTTCCATTAGTGTGCAGCGTACGATGAATACAATCCGCGTTGATACTTATCTGCGACGGAAGGGAGTCGAAGGCTTTTGGTTTATTTTCCGCTCGGTGTAACTCAATAATGTTCAGATTATAGTGTATCATGAGAATGCGGCACGAGAAGTGAATTAGGAGGAATGGAAAAGACGTCATTGTGTCTATGTGTCATTTTAAAGATCCTGCGGATCTCTCTTTCGTTTTATTTTCTCTTCTTATTGTCTAATCTTGACTAATTACAACTGAGAAGAAAGATTTCCACTAATCAAATTTTGTTTGTCAGTACTGAGAAAATAATACAAAAAAAACTTCTATTTACATTTGAACAATCAGAATCTAAATTAATTTAATCCATTTCTTTCATATTAGGAGCTCCCATAAGTAATCAATTATTTCAAATTTAAACACACATATGAATACATTTTTTTTATTATTTTCTAATCAATTACATATTCGCCATCATTATTCACGACCTTCTTCAATCTATTCTGTAAATTTTCAATTCCTCTCTTATAAAAATATGCTGGCTGTGATGAAAAATATGATTCGAGGTGAATTTGAACATCACTAACATTTATAAACTTTTTATTTTTGAGAGAATATTCAATAGATCTAAACAAATGATAACCCGATGGCGCAATACCGGGTGAATATGGCGAATGCGGTAAAAGTTTCCAATCAAGCTGCTTTATTTTTCCTTAGATCGTTTTTACTGCACACGGTTTTGCATTATCATGTTGAAGTAAACCAAAACCAGTTGTTTTTTTAATAATTCTTTATGTAATCTTTCTAATTGTTGACAATAGACATCAGCGGTAATTGTTTTACCCGATTTTAGCAAACCAAAATGAATTATCCCAGTGCAACCCCACCAAACGTACAATAGCAACTTTCTAATATCAAGCCTGCTTCATATGTTGGCATAGTCCTTGTATACTTGTAACGTGTGATAATTCTGGCCGAATTTTGGCCAACCCCAAAATGTGTGGGCTACGTACAGTAGCCCCCTCACCGTCCGTATTCCTCAGAGTATTATCTCGACGTGCAATCTCTCCTCTCTATCCCGCACGTCATATTTGCTCCATCTCTCTCGTTCGTCGCTATGTTCATGGTAACGTTTTTCGTGACACGCCGTATGATTTTATCCTTCGCTAACGCGCCCATAGAAGTTTCACTTCAATAAACGACAGTTTCAAAAAAAATATAAATGAACGAACCGCGGTAGGAAAATAAGACGAGCATCCAATAATACAAATCAATTTATTATTCGTACAATTGAAAACAAAACGAACAATGTCATCAGTATGTACAAAAAAAGGGTATAAATATATATATTTGTAATAAATTCGAAAAACACAAAACGACAAGATTTTCATACATGAAAATATAACAGCGTTCGAGAATAAGTCAAACGATATTCGTGCTGCACTTTTCTCCCTGTTCACAATATCTAACAATTACTTTTCTTTATTTATGATTAAGTTACTACAAATATAGATTTTTGCTTAGACGTACGATTTTATTATTTTTTCTTTTTCGTTTGGCATGGGGATCGGTCGAACACAAAGACGTGCTATTCAAAAACGAAAACCTTTATGTAATTGCATTGAACTATAAACTAGTCGCTCTACAGGGACGATTCGTCTCTCCGAATCGATGCGACGTAACAGGATTTCGACGGGTTACACTATTATCCTTCTTTTAACATTTTTTTTTTATTTTATCTCATTTTTTTTCTGGATGGGTTACTCTAATTGTGACGTATGAATGTTTCATGTATGTTTTACTAAATGCTAAATTCTTAAATTGGATTTCTTTATGGATTTTTATGTAAAATATGATCAGCGTTTATTCATTATTTTACAATACTCTTTGCATGATTTTTCATAAGACGGTAGGAATTACAAATGGTTTAGTACAAAAATCTAATTTGTTCTTCTATAAATGTGTGTGTGTATAACCTTATCAAAAAACATATTTGGACAGGGTTTCACTTATTTATTTCTCTCTCTCTCTCTCTCTCTATATATATATATCAGTATTATTACTCCAGAATGTAGTAATTGTAAAATGGAACATTTTTCAAAATCAAAATAAATATTTTAAATCTTATTAAACAACCTGGTAAGCATAGAAAGTAAATAGGAAGTAAATACAAAAAAAATCATACACATTTTCATGTGTAAGACTTTTCTTTATTTGATTATAAATTTGAATTATTCTTTTGTACCGAGCTTGTTTTTCAAAAATAAACAAATCAAACAGCGCACGAGAAAAATATTAAAAACAGAACAATTTCTTTGTTCAAAAGAAACACAATATAATTAAAAGATAAAAGAATGTCAAATATTATCAAAGGAATGTGAATTCTATAAGATTATATGATCTACATATATATATATATATATATATATATATATATATATATATATATATATATGGCTTAATGTCAATATTATCATAAGTATGGCGAACCGGATGAGTAAAGGATAGAATTTCCATCGTCTAAGCATACATTATAAACAATCCCCAACGTAGGTAAAACCGCAAGATGAGAGAGAATAGTCATGAGTGTGACCTCATTTGAAATGCAAGCTGTATGATATGTTTGAATGGAATGGAAATTGTAATACGTCTTGTCTAAGAAATTGGTAAATTTAAAATAAATTCTAGGTAAGAGTAGATTCGTACAAATCACTGATTTGAATTGATACAGTTTTAAAAATTAACAGGAACAATTTAAAATAATGTTTTATACGGTTGAGTATTTAATCAAATTTTAATTATTTATAAATGTAACCACATACCTGAAAGAATTCTTGTAATTTACCGGATCTAATCGATTTAGATATCGTACTGTTTGTAGTTCGAGCAGCAGTTTTTCGAAATTAAAACACTGTCTGAGGTCAAATATGTGTGATGATGTGAAATAAGAATGTAAATTAACTGAAAGAATAGGAAAAAAAATGTATAAAATAAACGTAAGTAAAATAAACAAACATAAATTAATTTTTAAAACATGAAAAATACACGAATTAAAAAAAAATAAATAGAAACCAGAATACAGTTCTGACACTGAATGTAAATCACTTTCAATCATTTATTATTTTTTTTATTCCACAAAACATAAAATATTTTCTGATCAAAATGTTTAATAAATCATTATTAAACAATCACATTTTAATGATGATGCTATTATATTGCTCAGATCATTAAGATGCAGAAAAATCTTTAAGTGAGAAAAGTTTGTCAAAATGCACACATGATGAAGTCAAAAAGGATAAGAATCACCAATTAAAAATAAAATTTATCGAAGAACTGTCCTTTAAATATTAAAATTTATAATAGAAATCAGATTTTCTGTATCTTGATGCTCTGATTATAAAATATGCATAAGTAGAATCAAAAATGATTAATATTAATTTACAGAACATTTCTGATCTGAAAAATGTTTACGGTTTATCGAGAAAAAAATAAATATATGAAACCGAAAAAATATAAAATAAAAATCTTAAAAAAGTATTTAAAAAATTAATTATAAGAATATGATTACTAAAAAAATGTTGACACAACTTTGATAACTGGTTTAAACTCAATTATCATAGAAATAAAAACGTTTTTTTTATTTTTAGGTTGGTAGAAAAATAATTACGGTTTATGATTTCAAATTAATTTTAATTATTTATGTTTTCAAATTAATATACATTTTTCAATTTAAGTGGTTTTAATTGGTCCAGAACTGTTGGATAACTGACATTTAACTTTTGTGCAAGCTCTTGAATTTTTGTGCGTGGTTCTAATTCAACTAACGCTTCCAGTTGATCATTATGAACTGAATAAGGACGACCTCGACCTTCCTTCATCTTCAAGGTTCTTAACAGTACAGGTCTTTAACAGTACCCACACTAAAAGTATCGTTTAGTTTACAAGCAGGTTCTATTGCGTTACCACCCGTTTTGAACTTATAGAAAAAAATGCTTTTATTTGCTTCTTTTTCATATTTAATTCAATAGCTCAATTTGAAGTAAAATTACTAATAAAATCAGAGTCGATGTTATCAAAGTATAGACCGAAAAATCCACTTTAAAATGAAATTAACATGAACACGATGAAATGACACTTTCATTGAAAAAAAATGAAGGTTAAAATTCAGAAAACAAAAAACCGCAGTTATTTTCTTACAAATCTAACACTTTCTGAGAATTAAAAATTCTCTGCTTATTTGTAAGCTCTAATTCTGTAAGCATAGTACTTCTTTTTAAATCCACATCTGTTAACCAGTTTAAACTTTTAACATTTAGACAGATTTTCTGAATTTAGGATTAAGATACGATTTTATAGATTAAGACTTGAAAAAATCGACTGGAAGATAACAAAATCTACTCAAAAACGATTGTAGAAAATATAGACTCTGTAGAAGTATGAGAGAATTAATCGAAATGATACTGAATAATAGGTACACAGGAACGACAATAAATTATACCACCAATTTATTACACACTATAAGTGAACCCTGTAGAAAAACGATTACAGTTACAGTACTTGAATGAAAATGAAACATATTTATCATTGAATATTCTTAATTTGAAAGAAAAAAAAATAAAACTGAACGATCTGTACAGTTAATCTGAGAAGATCAACTCGAATCGTTAATATTTAAACAGATACAATTTCGATACTTTTCTTAAAATGTAAAACTTTATACAATTTAACATAGTCTTCATTTGAGCTTTATAAATCCTCTGCATTAAATTACGTTCGCTTCAATTACATTTATCTTTATATATAAATATTTTTTCTCAAATGTACATAAATTAATTTACATCTGTTGAAAAATTCATTTCATAGATTCTTTAATATTCAATCCGAAAATGTCAATAGTTTATATATATATATAGATATATATATATATATATATATATATATATATATATTATGTTCATAATCTCTTATACACAAATAAACATTCTCTTATAAAGTAAGGCAGTGCTTAAAACAAAATAAAGCTTAAATATAGATATATACGTTTTCTATACAACACATTTTCAATATTTTATTTGATTTACCTTAAACATATTTCATCAATCGCTTCAGCTCCGAATTTCTCTTTGTTAAATAATAAATACGTTTCTAAGAATCAATGGGAAGGTTTCTACATCCAGTACTGAAATTCACTAATACTGTTTACACGTTGTCTTTGTTTTTATATATATAGAATATATGTATGCGTATATATATATAATAATTTTTTTTTGTATTTTTCTTTAAATATCAACATACAAAAATCAATGAAGTGTTCAACGGGGATGAGTTGTGTTCTCTTTTTAGAATATATCCGTGGAAATAATTAATGAGAATGGATCGATCTCTATACGTATGTGTGTGTGTGTATGCCATCTTCGAATTACTTTTTAATGTTATATTTAGAATGTTAATTCGCAGTTTGTCAGGACAAATCATATAAATTTACATAGATAATTATCAACATTGTGCAAATATAACAATTAGAGTCCATTTAACGGGTTCATTAAAAATCTGAGCAAATATTTTTTAGTTGCTATTGTATGCAACAGTACATGTTTTGGTTGGAGTGACGGCGACGATTTGATATTGACGAATAGTTGTCTAGGTGTTCGTCCAAGTCGTCGTCGTCCGTGTAATCGAAATAGGTACTCTGAAAAAAAAAGACAATACCATTAACATCGATCAACACACGATCCTAAATGAAAAAAGATATGTGCAGAGTTTTCCGGTAAGGACGCAATTTTTTAATTTGAAATAAAACAGAGAATTTACTCTGAAATTTCAATTTCTTCTATTGTAAATAATATTTGGGGGTTTGCGATTCACAAATGAAAAATAATATTGTGTAAGTGGACGCCGCGTCCTTTCTTACAACTAGTCATTGTTTCGTTAAATTTTTCAATAAAATCCTTACATAACCGAGCCTCTATCTCAATTATTGCTCTTCAGATTTAATATTTTAGGCTGGAAATTGTTTTGGGATTTTTGGCGTATAATTGTCCTTTAATTTGACTTCAAAAGAATCAGTCCAACGGTGTTAAATCGAACGATCTCGCTGTGTAACTAATGTCTCCATTTCTGGAAATAACTCAAGCAGGAAATTTCGTCATCAATAAATTAATTTGCCAGCTGTATGGCTCGTTGCATCGTCCTACTGGAACCACATGTCGTTCAGATCAATATCATACAATTCTACCCACAAATAATTCATCATCATGTTTCATCATCTTTCTCCATTCATAGTAAATGCCTTACCAGCCTGATTTTCAAAAAAATAAAGACCAATGACTCCACCGGACCAAACAGTCACTCTTTGTGTTTGAAATGACTTTACAACGATCATCCTCGGATTTTCTTCATCCAAGATTTGACAGCTTTGCTTATTAACGTAGCCAAAGAGTTAGAAATGAGTCTCATCACTAAGTATGACTTTTTCAGAAAATCCGTGTTGTTCCAGTATCGAATTAAAATACCTCCGACTCAGAGAAAGATCTTCTTGCTTCAATTCTTGTGTAAATTGAAACTTATAAGCATTCAGCAATAAATTCTTATACCAAATAGACTATATGGTCGTCTGTGAAAGACTTAATTGCTGTGAATGTTGTAAAATTAATATTATTGGCTCTTCTGATACACTTTCACGAACCAAGTCAATTTTTCCTTCAGAACGAGTACTATGAACATATGTTATTGTTTCTTTATCCATTATCTCCAAATTTATTCACTAATCGAAGAATTGTTAACTCTTATAGATGAGTATGAAGAGTATAAATGTTGCCTAAATTAAGAAGTGTATTTTTTTATAGAACGGCCATTTTCATACAATTGTATTATTTCAATGCGTTGTTTTGTTGTATAAGGAAGCTATAATTAAAAATGAAAATATTAAAACTTAAACAAATTTCAAAAAAACACAGCTGTTAGTTTAACATCTCTGAAATATAACCTCTTAAAAAAATGCGTCCCTATTGGAAAACCCTTTATTATTACTACAAACAATCATTTTATTTTCAGTCCTTCTATTATTCATATTTCGACAAGAAACAAATTAAAAAGAATCAGTTATTGGAATTTTATTGAAAACGTTTATTTATTTTCTTTATATTTTAACTAATGATTTTTTTATTATTCAAGTAAATATTTAATACGGAGTTAGTTGTGCAAGTTGTTTTTGCAAGAAAATGTCATATTTAAGAGTATTCGATACAATGATTATTAAAACGGTTTATAATATTAAATAGATTAATTATTTTTGACACATTAACAACTGTATGAGAATAATGTCTGTAATACACATTCTTTGTGAAATTTTTTTATGTAATTTTCAATAAAATACTGAATTTATATGGTTTATAATTTTCAAAAATATACAAGACCACATTGTTATCAAAAAATGCTTTACAGTTAACATTGAAAACATTTGTATATATTAAAAAAATGTTCACTAATATTTTTCTTGAATGAACCAGTATAGATAATTCAGTCCAAACAACATTTATTCAGTTTTACAATTATAGAAAAAAACATGGATAGATTATTTAGTTAAATTCGAAATTATGATAAATCAGTAATTCGCATTGCAACGTATAATTACATTCGAATTCGTAGTATTAATTTAAATCCTATTCAAAATATGTGATCTGTTTAATGACCCACGCATTAAAATAATCAGAAAAGCATACTAATAAAGCTTGTAATTATAGAATTACAAATATGTCCGCGTAATTGGATTGTTTGTCATTCTGTGTGTGCTTTTTTAATTATATATTATTCGAATGAAAAGTTCAATTAGTTGTCATCCGTGTACACAAGCTTGAAAAACGCACACACGGAATTATAATTAATAATGTGCAATGTTTCCGCGATTGAAACATATCTGTTCCAAAGAATATAAATAAACATCTACCGGGTGAAAATCATTCACGGATTTTATAAATGTGTAAGTGAATGCGTTTTTTTATGTAATATATACATACTAGTATAGTAATTTACCTGACATTCCAAACATCGGCAATCATCTTCGAGAAGGCAATCGAAATCAATCAAGAGTTTCATCTGTTCCTCATAGAGCGACTCGTGATTCGATTTCTGATCTTCTTCGTTAGCCTCCGCGTCCGTTTTCGACAAGCCAAGTGATTTCTTCAATAAACTTACGTAAGCCTTATGGTTCGCCGCTTCTTTCCTCGCCGACGTCTCGTCGAGCAGGCCGAGCGTTGGTAAGTTTTTCCGAAACTGTAATCGAAGTAGTGAAAATTATTTTTTTTACATCTAGAAACGATATGTCAACTAACCTCATATTATGTATATGTATATATTTATATATATATATATATAATTATATATAAATGATAGGAGGTTGCATTGAAAGCCGCTGTTCACATGTAAATGGCTTTAAGTGCATATGTTGTGAGCAATGACAGATGTCTCTTATGTAATTTAAAGTGTGAACATTCCCCACTAAAATTCAGTCATCAGACGCCATCCTTTGTTTACACAAGTGCTTTTCTATTACCGAATTAAAATGGAACGCAACAAGTTGTTTTTCCGATGTGTACTTCTACACTACTTTGATTTGAAAAAAAGTGCAGCTGAAGTTCTACATAATCTATCAAACATAATCTATCTATCTATCTACATTGAGTCTAATTTCTTTTAATATTTTTATATATCAATTACATATTCGCCATCACTATCCACGACCTTTTGCCAACTATTCTGTAAATTTTCAATTCCTATCTAATAAAAATGTGCTCGCTGTGATGGAAAATATGATTCGACGTGCAATCGAACATCACCGACATTTTGAAACTTTCTATTTTTGAGAGAATGTTCCTTAGATCTAAATAAATGACAATTCGATGGCGCAATAACTGGTGAATATGGTGAATGTTGTAAAAAATTCCAGTCAAGCTGCTTTATTTTTTCTTGGGTTCTTTCTGCTGCATGGGGTCTGGAATTGTCATGTTGCAGTATGACGAGTTTACTATTGACCAGAGCTGGTCGTTTTTTCATCATTTCATTATGTAACCGTTCTAATTGTTGATAATAAACACCAATGGTAAATGTTTCCCTCTCCCCGGCTCCAAAGAGTTAAAAGATTCTAAAATTACCTAAATATTTCCTTCATAAATGAATAAACACTTTAAGGAGAAACAATCTACTGAAAATATGTCTCTATCGAATTTCTTTTCGATTTCTTATCATACAGTCGATCACGACAATCCTTCAATGAGTCAAACACGACACGGATCGAAGATTTAATCCACGTACAATATTTATTTTTCAATGAATCAAGAAGAAATGTAACGGCTGAACGAACTCGAAAGCATTTATTGAACCCGAACCGGGTTTTCGTCGAGAAACAAAACGCGCCGTACTCTTTCTAATCGACCGATCCTTTCCCATTCTCATTCACATTCGACAGTAATAAAAAGTCAAATCAATCAATCATTGATTTCGATTCAAACAGATTAGAATGGTCGAATTGGTACGTTTTATGAAGATTGAAATACATTCGGCAATACCGCACGGAAATTCGTTCGTTCTTTATTGCCTGTACTGTTCGACGGCCATTGAATTTTATCTACAAGTGCTTCGAACGTAGAAAACGTGCGGATTTTTTTTTCATTGTATTGTTTATCGGGAAATTTCCTATTCATATTTTTTTATTCGTTCTTAATCGAGGAAACATTACGACGAGTGCCGTGAAAATATGACTGAGCGATTTAAATTTAGTACATGCTTCTTTTTTATCTCTGATTGATTTGTGTATTTAGTTAAACAGTTAACTACTGGAGGTGCGAAAAGAACGGACGGGTTCGAACAGTTAATAATTTTTTTCTTTGAATGTTCCTTTCTCTTCTTTTCAGAATTTTCTAAATAAAACTCGGGGATTTTTTTATGGTAAGGTACGACAGAACAACGTACCAAAATAATTGAATTTTATTTTGAAAAGCACCGTTCAATTATTCTGATGCAGCGAACAAATCGTCGTTATTTCAATGGTCGAATAGGACCATCAGAGTCAATGATTGATCGTTCGGCTGCACGTTTTCGACAACAAGGTGCAGTTAGTAACCATCCAGGATCTGAAAGACAACGTTCGGATTTGACTGAGGAAAATATTCAACGTGTACAGGAGAGTATTAAACAAAGACCTGAAACGTCAACCAGAAGACGTTCGAGCCAATTAGGAATATCTCAGAGGTCACTGCAAAGGATTTTGGTCGATTTAAAAATTTTCCCATACAAAGTGCAGCTTATACAAGAGATAAAGCCAGCAGATTATCAGCATCGCCTTGATAATGTAATGTAATTCGTTGCCAACAAACAGAAAAAAATAATGAATTTATTAACAATTTGATTATGAGTGATGAAACTCTTTTCCACTTAAATTGCTTCGTGAACAGACAAAGCTGTGCAATACTAGCTACAGAGAATCCAACAGCCCTTCATCAGTGATAATTACACCCACTTAAGTGTACTGTTTGATGCGGAGTAATATATGAAAGGATTATAAGCCCTTATTTCTTCGAAAATGAAGACAGTATTGCTATAACCATAAATGGTGCTCAATTCCGTAAGATGATAGAAAAATTTTTGCATCTAGCTGTTGATAATTGTCCACAGATGTAGTTTTAATAAGATAGGGCCACAGAACGCACAATAAGACCCGTAATGGAACTTTTATGGAATATTTTTGACAAACGCATAATTTCAAGTAACAGCTGTTTAAATTGGCCGGCAAATTCGTTTCATTTGAACAACCCCAATTTTTTTACTTTCAAGTTACTTAAAATAACGTGCATACATTACTAAGCTCAATACCATCTTACAGCAAAAGAACATACGAGAAGAAATTATATCCAGAAATCCGGAGAAAACTGATGGAAAATGCCATAAAAAGAGCTCGACTTTGTGAATCCGAAAGTGGGCATCATTTACGTGATATCATTTTCATGTGTAATCAGAAAAAAAATGTTCCTCCTTGTACTACATTTTAGGAAATAAAAAAAGATGAAAATATTACAAAACAAAACAAAATAACGTTTTAAACCCCTTCGTTCTTTTACGCCACTCTGTATATTTCTTTCGAGTTGTTCATTGAAAATAATAATTTAATATTTGAATATATATATATATATATATATATATATATATATATATATATATGTATATATATATGTATATATGTATAAAATTTTAAAAACATTATTGAAAAAATGTCAATTATTTAATACACGCAAACTTATTATTTTTTTTTTGATTAAACTGACAGTAGTTGAATATTAAATCTTGTTCTAAAGTGAAAAATTAAATATTTAAATACAGAGAATAGAAAAAGATTATTTATATATATATATATATATATATATATATATATATCTGTATTTTACAAACATTATTGAAAAATTGTCAGTTATTTAATGCACACAATATTATTCATGTTTTTTGGGTAAAACTGTCAGAAATTTAATACTAAATCTTGTTCAAACGTGAAAAATTAAATATTTAAATACACAGAGAAAAAATTGTATATATATATATATACATGCGTATATACTTAACATTTTTTTTTGTAAGATATGCAAGCTCTATATTTTATAAAACGTTCGGTTATAAATTACCATCTATTGAAAGAACATTGTTTTTGATATAAAAATCGATAACTAGAAATATATTTCACGACAGTGAGGAAAAAACGTGGCTTTGTTCTAGAAGAAGTGCACGGAGTGCGTTCAGTTCGAGTGAGAGAAGAAGTGGGCTTCTTAACGATTCTATGGAACGGCCGCGACGCTACGTTTACAGCGTTATTCCGTCACTAGTTGTTCATTCATCAGCGTATCAATTCTAGCATGTGTTACGTAATAAAACGTCTGGCAATAATAGAGGCCACGTAACGTTTCTCCCGTGGTTGGCATCATCCAGTCGAGCTCGTCGTGGGATTCATTCGTTGCTCCGGTCGTGTGTCTGTGCCACGTAGACGAGGATCGCTTACATCGACACATCCGCGGAGAATTATGTCAGTGTTCCGTACCTCCCGGAGTCATTTCTTGGTTGGTTAACTATGCAATCAATTTGAAGTTTGACGAGGGTTTCGGAAACGGTCTATGCTGCAACAACCGACCAGCCTCCCACTGCGAGAACGCACCTCCGCCGCCTGAACCGATCTTTTCACTCCGGCCGCGCCGCCGTATCAACCGAACGTGACGCTTTAATCGTCACTAATTGGCAAACTTTACGACGTGGTTTTAATGGCATTATCTACCGATCATCATTACGGTTGAAAAAGGACTTGAACCGAGTACGCATGACGACGTCGCGATTATACAGAGCGTGACTTTGATCTTAACGCGGCAACGTTCTAATGATCGTTTATGCGTGTGAAGTGCTTTTTTTATCGCTCCGGTAACGCTGAGGATGCCTAATATTTCAAATAGTTTCGGAACAGTTAACAGCGTACGGTCTAGATTATCTACAAGCCGCACAATCTAATCGCACGTGGGTTCGTTCGATAAAAGCAGCTCGTGTCGTTTACGTTCGAGATTTACATCCGTCTGTTTCATTAATTAAAATATCTGCAGATTTACTTAAAGGGGATACATTAATATCGATAAACATTTTTTTTAAAAAAAACTAGGTGAGTTCGCCAAATTAAGATCTCCCTTTCCTCGCAAAGGCTTGAACTCCCCCTTCCATAACAAATAACAGAAATTAACAAATTATACACACAAATAAAATGTAAACCGTAAAAGTTTATAAAAATTAATATAACAAAACACAATATTAAAATGTGTAGCATTTTTTTTTTACTCTAAAGTTTCAATCAATACAATATTTTGAATTATTTTCTTATCAGTTTTATACTGAAAACTTATACTCTCGTTCGTTGTACGCCGTGAAACAGAACACTAATCATATGACTGATATCAACAAATCAGAGAACGAATAAAACGCACATAGAGCAGCACGACCATTTTTTAGTTAGAGAGAAAAAAAGTTGATTGTTTGACACTATTAGCGCAATCCAACCGGATTTTTGAATCGATACATAACCGTTGACGAGACTTGGGTCTATTAGCATACACCTGAGACCGAAGAATAGTCAAAACAATGGACCGAAAAAAACGAACCAACTTTAAAGAAAGTAAAGACAATTCAATCGACTGGTAAGGTTGTGGCGACTGTTTTTTGGGATACACGTGAAATACCCTTCATTGATCACCTTTAAAACGAAAAAACAATTAATATGGAGTATTATCTGAATTTATTCTAGCATTTGAACGATGAAATCGAGAAAAAACGACCTAGTTTGTCGAAAAAGAAAGAACTTGGTGTGGATAGTGTTCCATATATAAGCCAAACCTATTTTGATCGGAAAAAGGTGTTTGAAAGTGACTAGAATTTTTTTACTATTTTTCCTTAAAACGTAGTTAATTTTTCTACAAAAAAATATTTCATTAAAAGTAAAAATCATACAAAAAGGGTTTAAGAAATACAATTATATGTTACCACTGAAAATAATAATATTCTTTACGATCTCATATATACATATACATATACATATATATATATATATATATATATATATAAATAAATATATTTCATAAATTCCAATACGTACGTTGTTAAAGTTCAATAATATAGTCACTAATGTGACACACGAGAAAGTAATGCCTGTCTAAGTAGTTGAAAGATTGTACATCAATCATGTAGAGTGACTTTTTTATTAAGAAAACATTTTACGACATTATAAAACTTCTAAACTGTTTTAAATCGCTTATATATATATATATATATATTTGTATATAAAGAAAAAATATGAATAATTCATGAAAAATTCAATCGATTTGAAAAGTAATTTTCAGAAGCCGATCCTCCGTTCTGTCATAATTTAAATATAAATTTAATTTTAATATCAGTTAAAACATTAATAAAAATAACAGAATCAACGTACGTCGTGCGTTTGTTTGATTTTTGTCTTATGATGATATTCTGTGTTTTGTTTGACGAGCTCTCGACCTGCAGGCGAAGCGAACAGTCCATCCAGGTTAACATCCTGTAAAAAAAAAGAAAATTGTTACAAGTCTGTTTAGATACACATGGCGTATTTTTCTTAGGACGATATGTAAAGAGATTAATTTTTTTGAGAAAAACTCCGCATGTTATTCTGTAAGAGAAACGACTAACCTTCCCGGTAAGACGGAATTTTCCAAGTTGTTCTCGAAATGACCGGAGAGAAGAGTGAACTTTTAAACTAACGACTGGATATTTCCACCGCAACGACCGAACCGTTATACATAAAAAAGCTTAAAGGATTCAAATTGTCGTATTTTACAATGGTATGCTTATAGTCAAAACAGACTAGGAATATTAAGTAGATAATAATATAAGAATGAGACAATGTATCAAATGAAAAATGTATATAGAATAATATTTATGCTACGGAACTATGAAGATTTTTCATACAAAAGTAGTTTTCACTAATAATTTATCTTCACTTTTTGTGCTTTTTTATTTATATATATATGTACATAAATATATATATATATATATATATATATATATATATATATAAATATGTAAAATATAAATATATAAATATGTATATATATATATATATATATATAATATATACAATCTAAATAATATCTACTGATGAGAGTAAATATTGTACAGGTAGATCAATGTAAGGATGGAAGTAGGGGGCAGCTTCTAAATCCACCCTGAAGTATATTATTATTATTATTACATGCATTTTATGTTCGTACTGATATGTTTGCGAATGTATAAATGAACGTTCGTGTACGTCTGTGTGTGCACTTTCGTCATTCAAAACAGAGCACTTAAGATTAGCGTCGTGAGTTCGTGTCCAGGTTTCATATGGCTCTATTAGCCGCGCCGAATGTCACTATCTTAATCCGATCTTGATGCCCCGAAACCTACGATCTGCGCTTGTTCGACGTAATCCGCAGAGACGGAGCGGCGGCTCAGAGATCAAGCAGAACTGATGTTGGTACATTCTACATATATAACCGTCATCGTATCTCCCTTATCCGACCGGTTATTTGTGTGTCTGTTGTTTGTGAAAATACGCACATCCGGACGGTTAATTGTGTAAGTAAATGTCGGTTTCCAACGAATTTGTAAACGGTTGTTGTTCGTTGATAAATGCGACGATAATACACACATAGGAAGAATAGGTTTATTGTGAGTTACGGCGGACTCGATTGCTTTGAGATACTTAATTACGGAGCCTCGTCTCGTCGACGTTGAAAAACGTATAAGGTGGATAGTCAGACTTCGAGGAAGTAATTTCTGTTTGTCTAGAATTGAATAATAGCACTGGACACAAATAAATATTTTTTATTCTGTTCAGGCGACTTCAATAAAATTCTGGCACTCTTTAGAGAACTTTCATAGTGAACTCAAACATATATTTACATTTTCTCAATCACTCAAAATTATCAACAGAAATGTAGTTTCAAATTTCAAAATTCAAAAAAAATATCTTTTTAAGACTCTTTTACTACTTAGTCTGTGAGAACTCGTTCCCCAGAATCCAACAGTAGTCATATATAAGGTATAAACATTAATTCTGGATCTTTGAATTGAATCAATCATAACTCCGATTTAATTTAAAATGTTTTCTCGTCGTTTTATGGGTTTGAAATGCCAACCTTAACATTTAAAAATATTATGTCTTGGTCAAGCAGTTGGTATAACTTTTAGATGTTGTACAGACAGCGTTTATAAAATGTTATTTATAGTTTTACTCATGTTTAGATACACATTTTAAAAGTTTCTCTGACTAATCTGGTTTTTTGCTTTTCTTGCAATAAATTGTTATTTATTAACGATTTCTTTTATATTAATTTTTTTTTCATTGAATATTATAGAATGTCGATTAGTGTGCAGCTTGTTGCACCGTCTACAAGCGACAAACCTGATGAAAAAATTGATTTATTGACCAAATTTCCTGGTCGAGTTATTTCCAGAAATGGAGACATTAATTACCCATCGAGATTCTGCGATTTAGCATCGTTGGAGTACTTCGTTTGGCGTCATGTTAAAGGACAGGTGTATATAAATAATCTTTAAACAATTTCCAACCTAAAAAATTAGATCTGAAGATAAATTCGTGAGATAGAGCCCCAGTTGTTTAGGGATGAAATTGAAAACTTTAACAAAAGAATGGTTCCTTGTAAGGAAGCACCCGGTGGTCATTTGACGATATTATTTTTCATTTATAAATACCACATCTCCAATTATTATTCACAATAAAGGAACATGAAATTTCAGAACAAATTCTCTGTTTCATTTCAAATTAAAAAAATGTTTCCATACTGGAAAACCGTGTACAAGAATATATTACAAATATATATATATATATATATATAAATTTATTTATTAATGAAAAAATCTACATTCATTTCAATACAGAACATATTAGGCCAATAAAATATTCAGTACTTATTTTTAAGCCAATTTTATTTGATTTTGTCACTAGCTGCAAATCACAATTAAGCAAGGTTTTTCTGACAAATAAAATTCAAACAATTTTTTATCCATTAATAGGGGTTTCAAATTAATCATTTCTCTGCACCCGTCTTATTTTTAGACATATAAATATCTTTTCTTGATTTTATCCTTGACAATTTTTTGACTTTTATTTATCAGAAAAATTTTGCTTAATTGTGATTTGCAGCTAGTGATAAAATCGAATAAAATTGGCTTAAAAATAGTAAATATTTCACTACACTTATATTAAATTTCAGCACAAATTCTCTGTTTTATTTTAAATTAAAAAAATGCATCCTTATAAGAAAACCCTCTATAAATAAATATATATATATTGTGGAGTGTTAATACAAAATTATCATTGTTTTTCAATGATTTTTTTAAATAAAATCATCTCTGAAATAATTCTTTTCATTCCAGTCTCATTCAGCAATTTCCAGGAAACATAGTTCCATGTTTTAAATAAAATTTAAACCAAACATTGTAAATGGTTTTGAAATGTTTATAATGAAACGACAGACGGGTAGACACAATAACAATCGTTTATAATCGAATATTACAAGAATAACTTGTCGATAACAACTGTCACCTACGGCTATTCCTAACTTCTACATAACTCGACGTCTGCTGAAGAAATGATCACTGATTTCAATTATCTCGTCGCAGATTTTCGAAGCATGTCATGTAAATATCTAACAATACAGTTACTCATACTATCAATACATTTTATAAAATTTATTTTCATATACTGTATTCAATACTAAAATGTGTATTAAAAGAAGAGACTTGGGTAAGTGGGTGGGTTTATCAGTTGTCTGTCTGACGTAGAGAAAAATCAAAGTGTTCTTCCAGTAACTTTTTATTTTTATTCATTTCTGAGCAGAAATTGTGTATAAGAAATGTATTGTATCTCGAACAACACAATATTCTTAGCTGGTATTTAATAAATGAAAAAAATACTAGCAAAATATGATTTTAAGAAATATAAATAAGTCTCATTTTTTGTTTTCTCAAACTTTTCATTATATTCGATATTTCATTCTCTCTCTCTCTCTCTCTCTCTCTATATATATATATATATATATATATGTGTATATGTATATATAAGTACAGGTATAATACTTGGAAATGATACTTGTTTCAAAATTATTATATTAATTCTCAATTTCTATTATACTCCATCTCTCACAGGAATCATTATAAGTCTTTATATAGGAACTTTTTATTGTACAAAAAGACAATCGTGTACAAACGATTACGTTCGTTTCAAAAGATTTACTTAATATAAAATGTTCAAAGGCAGGTTTCACGAAAACACATAAATGTTTATTTTCTGTGACAATAAATAGTTCGTTCACAATACTCTTTGTGAATATTCAGTAACTAAAGTTCTACTTCTCACAATGGAGATTATTTTATAGAGATTCTATATCTACTATCTACATTTAATACAATGTTATATGTATATATATGTTTCAGGCAATGAAAACATATAAATAATTTATTATCAGATATTGTTTCAAAATAAAGTTTATTCATAGTCAAGTACTATACTTAATCTCCACGTTGTTCTATAAATCAAAAAAATACATTTATTGAGGAGATAGATAAATATATGTTGGTGTGTGTTGCTATTTTTCAAAAATTCACTTATTGCACATTACACACCCATCGTTCAACAATTTAATTTCATTTCTGCAAACAAACTAATACCATCTAATTTCGAGAACGTTCATCGAACAGTTCGAAGACAATTCAGAGGAGCACAACTCGAATAGAACGCAAGTCATCTGTATCAATATTTGATACGCGGAACGGTCGCGTGCTCGTGTGCGTGCGACGGTGCCGGGAGGGCGAGCGTGCGATTTGTTTTCTTTGCAAATCGTCGACACAATGAGAAATTTCAATGTAAACATTCATGGATCAAACTAATTTAACTTCGCCAACACAGAACGTATGACGTCGGATTGCTTATATTTCACTCATGAAACGTAACCAATGTTGCCGAAATGAGATTTCCGACGGCGGTAGATCATGTGACGTCGAGCTAAGAGCTGTACATTTGATATAACAATCTCATTAATCTTTTTCCGTATTATAATTTGTCTCTTTCTTTCGCGAGACGAGTTCATATTTTATTACACACGAAATAAGGAACGAAAAGCAATGCAGCAAACTTTAAAATATCCTATTTGTATATCCATTCGTTTTTTAAAACATATATATATATATATATATATATATATATATATTATATGACTTTAATATAATAAATAAAAAGAGATTTCAATTTCAAAATGACAAAAAAGTCAAGAATGTAAATGTAGCCAATTTTTTTTCATACTATCACAGCTTCATTCTGTACTAGGTCACATATCATTTTAATAGATTGTCAGTCTCATATTCATATATATATATATATATATATATATATATATATATACAATTATTCCTAGTCATATTCATACAAGAGAGAGCTATCAATTGAATTACTCATACAGATCATTAAAATAGAATATTTTCATTCATTCTCTTCCTCACTATTTTATATAATGATGGATCATTTGAAACGTTACATGATTTCAAATATAAATTCATTAAAAACATCAAAGAGACAGAACATTACAAAATGGAATCAAAATCAATTATATTCCTGTTAATATTCTTACAAAACATGTTTATCACAAGAATACAGTCCGTACATTTTATAAATTTATTAAAATGTTATGACTAATACTTCATTCGAAAGATTTTAAATTTAATTATTTCAGGAAACCTGTCAAGGATCGATTCGACTAATTCCCTAGTAATCCTTAACCTTACATCTTCCGAATAAGCTGAGATTATATGAACCGTATAAGGAATATAAAATCACCTTATACAAACCATATGTGGTTTGTACAATACAATTTATATATATATATATATATATATATATATATATATAACAATTTGTGTTTGTGTAATATACAAACCATATATGGTTTGTATCAGGGTCGCTGTTGTCCATATATGATCGTTAAGCCTATAAAATATGACATTCTTTATCGTAGAATAATCATAAAAAGTCACTTTATATGCTTTATAAGATTAATATAAGGTATATATAAGCTACCTATATAAAGATTCTAATCCTTATATGGATTGCATAAGGATTATTTAAAACCTTATATGGAAGATATAAGAATGAGGATTATTTGGATTGCGGTAACTTCAATGCTGATATGTATTATATCCACATCCAGTATCTTTTTCAATTCATTGGTGCTTGTAATTTCATATTTCTGAGTTGTAAATTTAAGTAAAAATTTTCAATTGGATCAATTAGATGTGATTAGAGCGGGGAAAATTTTTATAACTTTAGTACAATTGAATAGAAATTATTCTCGAGTTATATATGCGTTATGCTGGAGTTTGTTGTTTGGGTAGAATATATTAGATGTAAAAAGTAATTTCTTGCCTTTAAATCAGTCATAATTCTGTCTTAAACTTTGAAGTGTCAATTTTAACATTTAAAAACACTATATATCTCGGTCAAACGGTTAGCATAACCTCACAAAACAGTTGTGAACATGATCGCATCTGAAAAGCATCATATTAGGCATTGCATATGTTTCACATTCCAGTTGGGAAAAAAACGGCCGAAGCCACAAGAATTTGTTCAGCTTTAGGAAAAGGTGCTATTGTGCACAAAACATCCTAAAATTGCTAACACAGTCATGTCTGTATAATTTTAGTAAAAAACTTTTTCGCAGATATTTTGTATATATATTTTTTGGGTCCTCTGTATAATCAAGTGTATTTGCTTTTTAATTAATAGATTTCTAGTATACGAATGCGATTGGAAACAACTGTATCCAAATACAAAAGAATCAACGATAATCTATTTTCAGTTGAGAGAAAAATCATTAAACAAATATCCCAGTGAAATATCTACAGCACACAAGTGACATTTAATTAAAGAGTTTCGTTCCGAAAAAGTTTGCAAGTGATGATATTGTCATTTACGAACAATGACGTGTTAAAGGTTAATGTTAAAATGTTATCTGAATTCGCACGACCTAATGCTTTCACACTGATTGACGTTTCCTATGTTTACTTTAAGCTTTTTGCGTGAACACTAGATTGCTGTCTCATACCAACACCGATATTCACCCACGCTTCGAACCCTGACGAAATTGTGCGTTGAGAAAAGCGTGCGTTTTATTTACATACTATTTTTATATTCTATGGTATTTTATTTACATTGTACTGTTTTTATTTAAACACGGTATAAATAGTAGGATTTTATTTTGTTTATGTTTCGACTTAAAGAACGAACTTGAATAAACAGTTTCAAATTTGAATGTTTCTTGAAGAAAAATATCATTTTTGAAATAAAGGAATGTGATTTTGAAACAATCGTTTGCTTTCTAGTAAATAGATATTAATTTTTAAAAAAAATCAATTTTCGAACAGAAAAACCCACAGTTTTAATTTCAGTTTATTCAACATTGATTTTTTTTGTTATGAACAGAACATTATTTTTTTGTAAATAATGACTGATTGTTATTAAAAAATACATTTGAAAAAAAAATAATGAAATTAAGTAACGAAAATGTGATAATTTTTTATGTTTTTGATCTGAAAAATACATTATTTTTCTTTTTATTGAAAAAAGGATATTTTGAAAAGAACGATTGATGTTTTTAAAGATTTAGGATTAGTTTATGGTGGGACATATTTTTTTTTCAATCAAAAATTTTACATGAACGATTGATTTAATCATTTTTTAAATTCCATGTCTGATAGATATAAATCAAAAATTTTCTTAAATCAAATATTGGTAATATAATTGGATTTTAAAGATAAATAAACATGATTTTCATATAAATTAGTTACATTTAGTATAAATAATTATTTTATAGTGAAAAAACATGGAAAAGTCAATTTCTGACTCAAAAAACCCACTATCTTTGGATGCAAATTTTAATGAAAAATGAATTTTCTTCTAAGTTGATATATTTGTCATAAAAATTTATTTTCATGTAAATAACGACAATTAGTTTAAAAAATCAAATGATATTGCATTTTGAAAATAAATAAACATGATTTTCATATAAACTAATCATTTTTAGTATAAATAATTATTTTATAGTGAAAAAAATTTGGAAAACTTTCAATTTTTAACCTAAAAAAGTCATGATCATAGTAAGCAAATTTTAATGAAAAATGAACATTTTTCTAACTTGATATGTTTGTCATAAAACGTTTATTTTCATGTAAATAAACAAAAATTCGTTTAAAACACATTTTAAATCTAAAAATAACCTTCTTTGCATTTCAATTATGAGCTATGGAATCTAAAAACATTCATCATTCTTATATATTTTTTTAAGAGACATTTTAACAAGAACGATCGATGGTATTCCAGAAAAATATTTGGTTCTGATTCAAAAAATGTATATAAACAGAGAAGAAAACATTAAATATTTTTAATTGAGTTTTTTTATTATTTTTATTTTCTTATTATTAGGAACACATTAAAAATAATCTCTTAATTTTTTTTTTACTCAGAAAAGTCTGTATTTTTCTCAGATATCTTTAATAATCGATGATCTATCTTCGAAATTCCAATACTAAAAAATCAAACCTCAACACAATCTACACACACACACACACTTTGTATCATGTGATGCTAATGGTTTTCTATTGCTTTTCCAAATCCTGATTCTGTAAATCCGCGCATTAGTAATGATTTTCGTCAACCGATTTGCTTAATAGTGATTAATCGCGATTTCGTACAAAACTGAATCGTCCGCTCGATTGATTTTGACATTTTCAATGAAGTATTGTCACAGAAAAAAAAACTGTATTGAATCGACGACCGTTCGTTCATCCGTTCCGTTCAATTTGTGTTCAGATTATTTATTCAGATAATTTCGAGTCATTAGCGAGATTTATTTTTATTCAAATCTATAATTCACTAGAACAGTCCGTTTCACATATTTCAATAATTTTTCAATTCGAGTACTTTTTTAATTAGCGACGCTGATTGTGATTTTTCAAGGATAATTGTAATTGGCTTATCGGATGGATTTCCGTCTGCTACACGCACATTATTATTGAATAAATAACTGATTTTTAGGCTATTAATTTTTGAAGCGCCGTTAAAAAAATCTTTTCCATAGATTTACAGAAAGTACAGTTTTATAAACGTTTA
Source organism: Acanthacorydalis orientalis (assembly GCA_034766995.1). NCBI lineage: Eukaryota > Metazoa > Arthropoda > Insecta > Megaloptera > Corydalidae > Acanthacorydalis > Acanthacorydalis orientalis. Next base: position 46,617,264 of record CM068317.1, read on the forward strand.
TATTTCAAACAATTTTTATATTAAATATAAAATATCTGTCGATTCAATAAATGAAATGATCAGAATGAACGGCAAATGTACCAATTTATCTATCAGCTATGAGAGATTTGATTTTATAATTTGTGTTCTCAGGTTTAGTTTAGAGTTATTAACCCATAAGTAAAAAACTGAAGAGATAAACATTGAAAATTAAAAAGTAAGTTACATAGTTATTTGGGATTTAATGATGCATCTACATTTAAAAATAAAATATGAAAAAATGAGTAACAATTAATAATGAATTCAGTATAAAGTAAATATTTTGAAAATCAGACTTTTCTCTTCTTCATCTTTTTTAGAATGATGGAATCGTCATCGAGATACGCATTAGCAAATTAAAACATTATCAAAGAATTTACTGAACATTTTTGAACGGGAGAAAATATAGTTTTTAGAATGAAAATTTGTATTTAAAAAATACACTTGTAAGTATAACCTGGAAATTATTAATTTCATTTTCAAATTTTAAAAGAAAATATAAGTGTGATTTCTGGATAAAAAATTAAATGATTGGAATAGAATAATTATATATATATATATAAACGTTTGAAATGAAGAGAGAGATATTGAAGTCAGAAAAAATGAAGAAAGAAAAAATATGTAACCTATGAGAAGTTACGATTAGAGAAATACCATTATAATCGTTTGCTTTTATACTTTAATGTCTATAAAAATTACTGTTTTGAAATAACTAATATATTAAGTTGTCCATATACCTAATTATAACCTAAAATTGTCCAAACATCTTAAATCGACTCATTTAAAACCTCAAGAAGAATATATCGTACAATTTCTCTAACAATTTAAGTACCAACTGGTACGAATTCTAATAGACATTAAATATTTCCTTTAACTCCGTACTTATAGCTTGATTTTAATTGGTCCACTATGTTCTGACCTCATTAATTAATGACGTACAAGCTATGACGGAAGCGGATCCCATCAAGACAATCACTTAAGAATTATCCGAGGAATTCAATTAGACGCATGCACAGACATGCTCTTGGAATTTTTGGTTATCGTTCATTACTTTCATTAGAAATGAATCAATTTGTATTCCTCTATGATCATTTATCCATTTTATCTTCATTTATATATATATATATATATATATATATATATTTATATTATATATATATATATATACAGATTTATATTATATTATATTCAATGCGCATTTTTCAGACTTTGAGAAAAGCTACTTTTCCGACCAAACGAAAAAATTTAAAAATCGCTGGACCAAGTGCATACCTCTCAATGGAAATTATATTGAGAAATAAAATCGTTTTTTTCAAAAAAACCGTTTTTAACTTGCTTTTTTGCCATACTTATCAAACGATCCTCATATATGAATCTGATTTCAAGTCAATTTAATTATGGCTGCTTTGTTTTTTTCTTCATCGCATAAACTAAACAAACTATATATATATATATATATATATATATATATATATATATATATATGTATATATATATATATATATATATATATATATATATATATAAAGAGAGCAGTTTGACTTGAATTTACATTATAAAATACAGAATATCATTATTCAGCACTATTTTATGCATTAAAATAGAAGAAGTCAATGAATGAACATAAATATTCTGTCTTTACTGTCATTATAAAATAATTAGAATATAAGCCACACTTTATCTTAAACAGTGAGGTTAGAAAGAGATAGGAATACAAATCATTTTGAATAAGATTGCTGAACATAACCAATATATATATAAACTTAATTTCATTTCAGTTGAATTATTTCTGTGTCTTGTCTCTTTCTTAATTACATATGGCAAAGATACACACACACATTTTGTGTATATATATAGATAGATAGATAGATAGAGAGAGATGGAAACAGAGAAAAGAAGAGAGGGGAATGGAGTCAGTAATAATATAAGAGATAATTTAAGCAATAGTTGAAAACTTTCATGTGTTGAAAAATTAGTAAGGGTATACTTTGGTTAAATGTATCGTGAATGTTTAGGATTTTTGTAAGAACTCGGTCAAGTTTCAAGTATACATAAAGGCCCAGAGTACATTCCCGAGCCGAAATTAATTATGTAAATTATTTAATTATGTAATTGTCAAGTGAAACGTTGCAAACTTTACATTATAGATGTTCCCGAGGCAAGTATTTACAGAACAGTGCACTAAACCGTACCCATTCTTCCTCTTCGCACATACACCACTCGAAAACTTAGTTTCACGCATCAGTTACTTTATTTTTTCGCCGAACCCACCGACGGTATGTGAAAGTTTTAGTCTCACGACGATTTCATCTCGACTGAATGGCTTAAGGAATGATGTCATTGTAAATGATCGCTCGGAAATAATTAGAAAAACCGACGTGACGGCTCACGCTCAAAAGTTGTTATCTAACTGAGATGTGTTGAACTAGCGAAAGTTTTATTATATTTACTACGGAAATAGTAGTGTACAGCGCTGTCACTCGAGAGACATACTAATCTTATCTCGGTCGGCTACAGAATTTCAGCTATAAAAATTAATCTTCTTACGTGTTTTAAACTGTGCGCGGCGAAGTCGTGAAAAATTCTGATAAAATGTGAGTCGCGCGGCGGACCGGAATAATTTGTCGATTTAGGATTTTTCTTCTTGGAAAATGTATACGTCTGTGCAATTTCTTACGGTGTGATAAAAATATCAATTTATATTTCTGTATAAACACTCGAGAATTCAACAAAAAAAAAAAAATAACAGATAATTATAAAAAGAAAAACTAATCCAAAGTTCAAACATTCCACTGATATTAGATTTACACTTTTCTTTTAATTATTTTACATTCCATTTCGTAACAAAATACTAGTTTTGTATAAATTAAAACGTATTTTCTTTACTAAAATAATGTTCCAAAAACAGTTCTGAGACTATGCCCAAATTCACTTTCACAAATTGATTCTCTTTTCATCCCATAAACCACATAAAATCTTTCGATCAAAAATATTCAGTAAATTAATAATAAGTTATTGAATAATTTTGATCAAAAAAATCGGTGTGATTCTGTAGGGCGGAAAGAGAATTAATTTGTAACACTTAGACGTTTTGATAAACGTTTTTAGTTGAAATTGTTTGAAAGCTGAATGGATTCACACAGTTCTTATTCTGTTTTAAATCATAGTCTGTTTTGTTTCATTGATTATTTAAAAGTGTAATTTAAATATCAAATTGAATAAAAAAAAATCTTCAAGTCAATGAAGCTGTTCCAACATTTTGAAGGCTGCAATAAATGTGAAAACCTTATACAAGAAATTTAACTTTAAATAATAATTTTATTATAAATAAATAATATTCATATACTAAAAGATTGTAAATATAAATAGGTATAATACAAGTGTCTGTTAAGCCAACTAAAGAACGAGAATCGAAACAATTGGGCAAATTTAATATTCAATGTACTAATGAATCTTAATTTATCAGAAGCCTGTAAGAGTGATGCGAATTGAAAGTATGAAAAAAATATAGTACAAGGGGTGAGAAATGAGGCAGTAAATACTGTGTGGTGTGATGTAAATACAATTTCCTCACTGATTTTTTTTACTACTTTGCTATTAAAAGAAGAAGGGGCGACTTACATACACAAATCAAAAAGGTCAGAAAGAAGAATAATTACAAAATTTAGGTTAGGTAGGTGAGGGTGAGACTTGGAAAGAGATAAGTGTGGAAACAAAGTATGCAAACTTTGTCATGGGCACATAAACAATATTCATATACTAAAAGATTGTAAAGGGCTGGAACTATTAAGAGAAAGCTTACTTCCCAATATCAATCAGACTAGCATCAGTGTATTTATGGAATCAGTGCCTGTGGTCAATTTAGTAAAATTTTTAAAGCATTGCTTCAAAAGACTGGAAATTAAAATATAGTTTAAAAATAGAATGTAAGAAATAAATAAATATGTAGATATAGTAAAGTATTATAAGTGAATTATAATTAAAATGTAGTAGAATAGCTAAGTTTTTTATAATTTTTGTATAATAGCTAAGTTTTGTTGTATCTATCACGTTTAAATTTTGTTAAAACCTGTAAAAGTAATGTGAAATTTTACATGTATATATATATATATATATATATCAATAAAGAATATAATATATATATATATATATATAATGTATGTATATAATTTGAGAATTTGTACACGAGACAACACATCAACTTATCGTTCGAATCAATGACTGTGTGTGTTCGTGAGATGTAGATGGGCGTTGAAATGGAAAGTGTGTTAAGCAATTTACAATTTTCCGAACAGTGCGAACCGAACGAAATATCTATCTCGTGCAAGTTGGGTGTGACGCTGTGATAAAACGGCGTTCTGCTATTTTCGGTTGCGGTTCGAACCCCAGACGGGCCGCAGAAGATTTCAATTACTGCACAGAACGTGTTGTACCAGAGCTCGAGTCTCCGAGACGTCGACCCTTATGAAGTAGTTTCTACACATCTACAAACATATAAATGTGTGTATATATGTGTGTGTGTGCGTTCCAATTGAACTACGCGATAAAACAGATTACACTTACTTCACCAAGTGGCTTTCCTTGCGCTAAATACGAAACCTTATCTCATTATACGTCGCAATGAAAATTTCGAACTGTTCGAATGGGCGGAGCACACTTCAATTATCCCATATTATATTTACTGTAGCTTATAATTAGTCGTTCGTTTTAAATATCGTCGACGGCGGCGCGATTTTTGCATAATACGATTCCGAGAGGGTATTTAATGTAGTGTATTTATTATCGTTACGATATGATATTCATAACACATTCTCGAATTAATTTCATAAACTGTTTACTTAATTTATCTTTAATACTGTGTTTGACTTTTCTTGTACCGAAGGCGGACTCGTCTCGCTTGTTAAAGGTTAAAACTAACACAACTGTAATTTGTATGGAAATGTTGTTCGTTATTCCGACACACTTTTTTTTCTGAATATAATTAGAAAAGGGTATGGGTTCGTAGACAGGTTTGTGTTTAACCTGACCGTTTTTTTTCCTTTTCAAATATATATTTTATTTCCAGGGAACGTCTCTGGATACAAAAAAAAGATAATAAAGGTAAAGAGAAAAAATGAAACCGAATACACTTAAGATTAAAACTGGCACAGAAAAATTTGATTTATTCCCGAACACACTTGATTTTAAACCTTAAGTACTTACTCGATACATAAAATATTAATTTTCACTCTCTCCACAGATTTATCGAGATTTTTATATAATTTGACATTATAAGAATGATGGAATCATAAGTTTAATGAATATAAATAATAATCAGAACGAGCAATAATCAATTATTTAACATTTTATTCACAAAAATAGTTAGTATCGTTTGTGGAGGGTGAAAATTGGAGATTTGTTTGTGAAAATAAATTTAATCACAGTATAAAAGCTATAACTGTGATAAGAATTTAATTTAAAGTTAAAAATCTAATATTTATAACTTTTCGATTGATTTAGTTATTTTTTCAAATTGAAAATATTTCAGTGTGATTAATAATACTGTTCAACAGATATTTTATTATATGAAATAATTCTGTTTAAATATTTTTAGTATACAATTCAGACATTTGCCAAAGTGTATAAAATTGTTTCAAAAGTTGGATATACGAATCAGAATCTCTTTATTGCTCATTTTCTAAACTTTTAAATAAGGAAATTAACCATTTTTTAGGTGTAAAAATTAATTCGGCGCCTTTAAATTGAATGAATAATATCTTTGTTTTAAATTAAAATATTTACTGATCATTTTAGAAGCTTGCAGTGCAAAACTAAACATTTAAAAACACTATATATGTTGGTTAAGATGTCGGCATAACCTCAAAAAACAGTAGTAAGCACAATGAAAAATAATGTTTATGAATCTGAAGGTCATAAACCGCAATTTTTCTCCTAACCTAATATATACTGCAAAATACGTTACAATCACACAAAGACATAAACTGTTAATGCTGCGGTATGGGAATTGTATTCACAACACACAACACCACGAGAACTTGTACTATTTCTGTAATTTCCGTGACTGTTAATTTAATAAAATTCTTAATCAATAATTTATACACCTCTTACAAATCAGAACCTCCGTATTTCCCTACACTGAAATAAAGAATCAAACCATTTAGTTCTCTAGGAGAAGAATTCAGTATATTCCAATGATATATACTCTGATTAGAATCATTAATAAAAACACAATCCAGATGAATTTCGATTATTCATCGATTCTTCAATACATTCAGGAACCATATTATTATTTTTCTCTCCTGAATTGAATGAACATTTTAACAAAAATTTCTAAATATTTAAATCCCATTCTATTCTCTACTAAACTAAGTCGTATTTTTTATTCATTGAGATAAAATAAACTGATTTTCTTTCCATTCACTCCGCACTGATCAATAATTGAAACGGATCCGAATACATTCCCATCATCCGATAACATTTCCGTTTTCGTTAAGAATTCCGTATCGAATCAAACGTCTGTCAATGAACGATTATCAGATCGAGTTCGTGTCAACCCACTTCTCCGTCTATGCTTTTTAACAACGTCGTCGTTCTGTTTCATACATGCACATCTGCACAGACGGCTTTCGGGGCGAGTGCACGCCGCTGCAAAGCAGACGGCTCGCGAGCAGAGATTTTCACAGATTGTGAACATGTTCCCTGCAGAGTTATATTCCATTTATAAGGCTTTACACCCCGTTTTCAGTGTCCTTCGAGCAAATGCTTCCTGTTTCTCAACTCGCATTTCCTATATCCTGCATTAAACTACTTAAGACACACTTATATCTCTAACTGTCGCATACATTTTTAAAATGTACTGAAAAGGTCCATTTTAGAATATCGTTCGGAGCAAAAAAAGGAAACTTTTCAGCGAGCATAAAGTTATCGTTTGAAATTTAGTAAATTTTAAACGAATATTTGTTTCAACGAGACAGTTGCAATGGGTTCGTTCGAACGGCGCTACAGTACTTTTTGTATTCGAATGAACATGTCGCTTTTCAGTCTTGTATAATTTGAAATTGATGTAATTTTAATGAAGCGAAATTCTGATAGAAACACAATTACAATTTTATTCAACTTGATTCAAATCAATTGAAAGCATCAAAGCTCGAATACAGGTACTGTAATTCCGTCGAAATGCCGGTTCATTAACTCGACATCAGGACACAAAATCACAACACGACTGATACAACAAATCATGGCAGCTAAACCTGTCTCTCTGTTCACCTATTCATCCATCTCTCTCTCTCTCTCTCTCTATATATATATATATATGTATATATATATATATATATATATATATATATATATATATATATATATATATCTGTTAATAAAATATAAAAATAAAGACTTTTTCCAATTTAAACATATCATGTAAGAAAATCGAGAATGTATAAAATTTCAGAAAAAAATAAACTGAGTATTTAGTATATATATATATATATATATATATATATATATATATATATATATATATATATGTTAATAAAAAATAAAAATTAAAACTTTTTCTAATTTCAACATATCGTGTAACAAAATCAAGAATGTATAAAATTTCAAAAAAAATTAGACATCGGGTATTTAGTATGTATGCATATATATATATATATATATATATATATATATATATATATATATATATCTGTTAAAATATAAAAATAAAACTTTCAAATTTAAATGTATCGTGTAAGAAAATCGAGAATGTATAAAATTTCAGAAAAAATAAACATTGAGTATTCAGTGTATGAGTATATATATATATATAATTGGAATTAATGCGCTGGAAGCGACTACATCACAATCACTAATTTGGTTGATGTTATCTTAACGTACCTGTACTTTGTGCGTGGAACCCAAAATGTATATGTCGGGGGAATTGTACTGAAGGATCATTTCGCTCATGTCTGAAACAAATTAAAAATAAACATTTATTATTTGAATTAATAATTAAAACGAAACAGAGTTTAACATACTTAATGAGTTTATTATGAACGTACGAAAATATACGTGTACGTTTAAATACTTTTCATATATACATATATATATATATATATATATATATATATATATATATATATATATATATATATATATCAACGAAAAAGTACATGAATATTTAGTAAACGTGTTTAATTGTATAGATATTGTTTCCATCATTTTTATAATACAATACTTATAAATAAGTTATACGGATTTATATGAAAAGTTTGCGTTTTGAAACTTTGTATGTACGAGTATGTTCACAGTAGGTATGAGTGAACGAACATATTTATACATATATATATATATATATATATATATATACATATATATATATATATATATACATATATATGTATTATATATGTACAGAGAGAGAGAGAGAGTTGATCAAAAAGTAACTGTTTTTTCTCCTATATAAATGAAAGTGGAATTTTTCATGGGAAACAACAACTTATATTAAACAATATATTGTCAATTTTGTTCGAATACTATATGCCATCTTTCAGGTAACTTCATGATTGCACGTTCAAAAAATGTGTTATCTTTCTCGGTAAAGAACAATTCCAAGAACGATTTGATATTCTGTTCAGCAGTGAAGGTTTTACCATTCGAGGTATTTTGCAAAGAACGAAAGAAATGGTAGTCTGATGAGGCTTCATAGGGCTTCACATGTATGACTACACAACATATTAAAAAGTATTAAGATTGGAAAGAAGAGTCTAGTCTCCTTTACGAAAGTTAAAATGCGATACGCGGCGTGATTGTCGTCCCCTAGAATTAGGAAAATGTCCCTCGACGAACCTAGACGATTCCTAATCTTCGCAGAACGATCGCATTGTGTTAAAAGGTGCGGCATCATCAGAGCAGTGCCGCACGTGTCACACATCGGTTGGCTTTCCTTTTTCAAGATAAAGGAGTGAGTCAGTCTGGTGCGCCCTATGCGAATCCTCGTGAGAATGACTTGTTTCTCGTCGGTTCGGTCGGACGGACGTCTTCCAGACACGAACCGAATCCTTGACGCTCCGTGACTTGTTAGCGGTTACCGCCATCTTTGGAGCCACTTAAAAGAACGTGTATACACCAGTAAACCAAAAACTATCCTGCGACTAAAGAAAAACATATGACAAGAAATACGAGCGTTATGTCCAGAAATCCTGTGAGAAGTGATAGAAAATGGATTGGAAAGGGCTCGATTTTGTGAAGCCAAAAATGGGCATCACTGAATTGATGTCATGTGTATTCAGGAAAAAATTTCCATCCTTATACTACATTTTAGGAAATAAAAAAAGATGAAAATATTACAAAACAAAAAAAAATATTAATATTTAAAACCCCTTTGATCTTTTTACTCCACCCCATATATATATACATACAAGTATGAACATACATTCTTGCACAAATACCTATAAACATCCACATTTGCTCACAAACGTAAAATTCAATTAGTATTACACGTGCGCCAAGTAGGTACCACTGGGACCAATTTGAAATACGATGAGTCAGTGGTGGCTCACGATCTGTATAAACGTACAGGCCCAATTATTCTCTATAAAAATGTCTTTTAAACGTGAAACATTCGTTGCGACGCGTTGTTTATTCCATATTAATGTGTCGTCGGTGCTTGGAACGAAAAGTTTTGCAGTTCAGTCAATTATATGGTCACTTTATATAGTCGAAGCGAGTTCACGAGATTAAATTCAATTACTCCACTAGTCGTACCAGCGTTCGAAACTTTATAATTTGAAAGTGAAACTCGTCAGACACGTTACTGCTTTCGTTTAATAGTTATTTGAACTATTATTATGTGATGGTGATCGCCATTAGTGAGTTTAATGAAAGAGTTGTTTCGACAGACTCGATTTCTTTGTTGAAAATATTTTTATATCTAGAGAGATGAAAGACGTGGTGCCATATGGTAACTAAAAAACGTACTGAAAGTACAATATCTGGTAGAAAAGTTCTTTTCACGAAAACTATTTATTGGTTTAAAGTTTTTTTCTTATATTTTTTGAAAGACTGAAACATCGAGTACAGCACAAACAGAATAGTACAGATAACAAGTCAGACAAAAAAAAAACGTTCCTTCAAAGAACAAATGTTGGTTTAAAATGTTTACTTTGTAAGAACAGGTAAAAGAGATAAAAGAATTCCAAGTGCATCAGCAATTAGTGTAATGGGAACATCAAGTCCGTTGCGAGGGAATTTTAAAAAGTATCTATTTAATTTTTTGTAAGATCATGTCGGGTGATTTAAGCATCCTCACTGCTGGATAAAATAAAAGAGTTTTATTTAAAAGCACAGGACTAGAAACATTCTCACTAATGTCGTGCTATTTTAACTATTCAGATATTTTTTTTGTACACTTTAAATCCTTTTTAATTTTTATCAACGTTCGGAAATACTTTTACAAATCCTTTTTGAATATTTTAATTTTAATCAGTGAAAATTTTAAATTCTACACTAAATTATTTCTTTATTTATTTATAAATTCATGCATTTCTTTTCTTCAGATAAAATAGATGAATAAAAATGAATTATAAAATATATCCAATAAGTTTCAAAATTTGAAATCATATTTAATGAAAAATCTTATTTATTTTCTCTGATAAGTACATTAGTTCCAGTTTTTAAATCGATATTTTCAAAGATAAATTAATATCAATATTTAAATATTCAATACTCGACTTTAATAAAATAAATATAATTTTATGAAAGATAAAAACCATGTTTCAAAACTGAATTACACATAAAATTAATTCATTTTTTATCATTACTGGAATTTAATATAAAAACATAATTATATTTTCCAAAAACAAAGAGTAATGAAATCTGATCTTAAAATAAATATTTATATCATTCAATATCTGATTTGAAACGAATGAAAAATACACTTAAGCTTCAAATATTATATGTAAGAACTAATTCGGTGCTTTTACACTCAATCATTTATAATTCCGTTTTTTATTAAAATATTTTTTTGTCGTTTCAGGATTTTTAAGTGACAACCTTAACATTTAAAAACACTATATATCTTGATCAAACAGTTAGAATAATCTCACAAAACAGTAGTAAACACGATGATGTCCGAAACGCAGCATATCAAACATTGGTTACTTTTTGCATTCAAGTTAAAAAAAATGCTGCCAAAGCTTCGAGAATCATTTGCTCAGGGGGGCTTTGAGAAAAGGTGTTGTGATACAGAAAATATGCGAAAAATAAAAAAAGTGGAAGAGATACGAAAATGCATAACAACATCATCGACTGAAAACCATCATCATTTTATATTATTCGACAGATGGAGCAAAGTTATATAAAATAATGAGGAATATTTTGGGAATTGAAATGTATTCGATTTTTCTATCAAACAATCATTTTATATAAAAAAGGCACTGAATTAATTTGTACACTAAATAAAACAGTTTTATTGATAAGCACAAAACTAAAAAAACCTGACTAGTAATTGATTAAGCTCATACAATTTCAATTAATTTCCCATATTTATTTTTTCACTGATAAATTCTTTTTAATTTTTATGTTACAAACCTTTTTTGAATATTTTAATTCTGTTTTGTGCACAATTCAAATTCTACACAAAATCATTTCCAATTTATTTAAAAATTTAATCATTCGTTATTTAAATAATATTTTTCAATGAAATACATGAATAGGAAATAAATTATAATTCAATAAGTTTTAACGTTAAAACGAAAAATCTAATTTATTTTCCCTGTTAAGCATTTTAATTCCGGTGTATAAATCGATACGTTCAAAGAAAAATTAATATTAATATTTCCATATTCAGTACTCAATCTTCAATAAAATACATTTGTATGACAGATAAAATCCATGTTTTAAAACTGAATTAAACAGAAAACCAATCAATTTTTCCAACATGGCTGGAGCAAGAGTTCTGTTCGAATCTAATACAAAAATATAATTATATTTTCCAAAAACAAAGAGTGAAGTAATGTGATTCTGAAATTATTTTGTATATCATTCAATATCGGATGTGAAATGAATGAAAGACAAATTTAAGCTTGAAATAATTCTATTAGACAATTTTTCACAGATTAACTACTTATATTCATGACTAATATTTTTTTAATTATGATTCATACCCCGCCACTGAACAACGCACGTTGAATATCAGTAAAAAACGCAGATATGAACATACAGTATAATAAAATAAAGTTAGGGAAAGAGTTTCGGCGACGTGAAATTCCGCATCGTGTTTGTTTTCGAACTGAACGCTCGCACCGGTCGTTTAGTTCCCATGATTTTTGTGGTAGTGTTTTTCACCCCGTCTCCGTTTTATTGTGTCGTACTTTTAAAGACCTCAAATGAATTGTTGCATAGCTTATGAATAGTCATTAGGAGATCTAACCTACTGAGAATAAACGATAGTGGCGTGCGGTGGGTGTTGTAGGTGTGGTCACGACCTGACTTGAATTTAAAGGGTTTAAATAGCTGTTTATATGCTGATGAACTTATTGTATATAAACGTACAAGAGGTCCTTTAATTAAATGCTTGTGCATTTCGTACTGAGTCTTAGTATTGTGTTTCAGTTTGAGTTTCTGGTTGAGAAATTCGAACAGTGTCTGAATTTATAAAAAAAATAGTATGAGAAATTAATTAAATATACAAGACTTTCCAATAAGAACCAGTTTTTTAAATTTGAAATAAAGGATAGAATTTCCACTTGAATTTCAAGTTTCTTTATTGTAAATAGTAGTTGGGCGTATGGTATTTATAAATGAAAAATTATAATATTATTAATAATAAATTTCTAGTTGAGAAATTCGAATAAATTTTGAATTTATGAAAAATAGTATGAAAAAGTAATTAAATTACATGGATTTCCAATAAGAACGCATTTTTTTTAATGTGAAATAAAGAACAGAATTTGCACTAAAATTTCAAGTTTATTTTCTCTAAATAATAGTTGGAGGTATTTCATTTATGAATTAAAAATAATATCGTGACCGCCGTGTGTTTTTTTTATAAATAACCATTATTTTGTTAAAATTTTCAATAACATTCCTATATAACTAGATCTATATTTCACCAATTACTCTTTGGATTTCATCTTTAAGTCGGATTTTTTTAGGATTATTTATATACATGTGCCCTTTAACGTGATCACAAAGAAAGTAGTCCAACAGTGTTAAACCATAAAATCTCGGTGGACAAATAATGTCTCTATTTCTAGGAATAACGCAACCAGGAAATTTATTCCTCAATAAATCAGTTGTTTCACCAGTTGTGTGGCTTGTAGTATCATCCTGCTGGTACTATATGTCTTCTTGATTAATATCATCCAATTAAGCCCAAAAAAAATAATTTATCATGTTTTGGTTCTTTCTCCATTCACAGTGATTATTTAACCAGCCTGATTTTCAAAAAAGTAACGAACAATGACTCGACCGAAGAAAAGTGCGCACCAAACAAGCACTCGTTCTGTTTGCAGTGGCTTCTCAACGATTATCCTTGAATATTTTTCACCCCAGATTCGTCTCTTTTGCTTATTAGAAGCTTTTTCAGAAAAACTGTGTTCCATGAAAAACCATAACTAAAAATAGCAATGTTAAAACTTAACAAATGTCAAAAAAATATAGCAACCAGTTTGACATTTGTGAAATATAACCCCTGAAAAAATTGTATCTCTTTGAAAAACCTTTTATTTAACTATGAATCAAACTTATACAATTTTTTTTTCTGTTTTCAATTTCTAAACAGAAAATATTCAATAATTAATTACTGATTACTTTGTGTTTTATAAGCATTTGGATAGAGCTACCATTATCATCAGACATTTTAAACAAGATTAAAGTGTGGAAAAATATTTTATTAAAGTGAATTTAATTGTATGTGAAAGCCACAGTGCCAAACATATATTATCATTACTTATAAAGATGTTCACACAATGTTCCACTTCTTCATTTTCTGATCGGGCGTTAATGACTTTACCTGTAGAAGCGCTCTAAAACCCCAATAACCAACCGACCATCCTTCATTTTCTGAAATGTCTGTTCAAAGATGTAAAATATTTCCGTAATTAAATTGTATAATTTTATAAAATATTTATTTAAAGAAGAGGTAAATAATTAGAAATTATTTTAAAAACACTTCTTATCAAGAATTTTAATTAAAATTCTTGATAATAAGTGGGTTTCATATTCAGATGCTCTAGAAATACAGATAATCGCCGATGTTGATTTTAATTAAATTCTCCGGTTGTTATAATAATTTATTTATCCATTCATGTAGGTCAATGATATAGCTATAAATGTTAAATTTTTTTTAAAAAAAAAAACAATCTGACAATGTTTTATAAAATAAACTTTCGACATAAACATAAATAATATCGATCCGTGCTCAACAGTCGAGCTTGCATGTAGCGCACGACGCAAAAGCCCGAATCTCCCGTATTATTCATCACCGCCGACCTATCGGATCGTTGTATACGGTCTGTCACGCATATTGAATCGTACCTGACGATAATTGAAATATCATTTTGATTGAAAACGATCACTGACAGTTCATTAATTAGGGTGGAAAAAATTGTCCGTCGAAAAATCCGGCCGCTATGATAAAAACAAGCTGCGCGCGTTCCGGTCATAGAGTCGAGCGGCGGCCGTCAATCCGCACGGCCGACCACTTTCATTCACTACAATGGACTTTTATTACGCGTAGAGATAAAACAGTAAAATGTCCCCCAAGGACACACAAAAAGTTGCGTGCGGCCCACCTACGTTATTTCAAGTAGGTGCTTTTTGTGTCGCGCGGACAAGACTTCTCTTTTTGTTTGTCGAGTGCGCGACAATATAGACTGAAAAGTTTTAAAGCAGTATGCTTTTTTCTCCACCGCAGACGGAAAACTTTTTTCATTCTTTTCGCATACATCGAAGCGCTGATTTTTAATGCTACTGTTTTTTCACATCGCGTGTTTTTAAGATCCTCGTACATTTTTTTTATATGTTTTACATAGACTTCTTTGCATGTTAAATATCTATCTTTTGCTACGAACAAATGCATTTAATGCCAAGATAAAAACTAGTCCACGATCAAATATGCAGTTTTTATCAATCAGAAATACTCATGATATTTTATAGATATTATATAGGGAGAGAGAGACGGGAGAAAGAATACTCTTTACACTCGATAAAATAAATACGGATATAAGAATAAGATCACTTTACACTCAATAAAAACGAATAGCTAGAATTGATATTTTAAACTCTACATCTAATAATATTAAAGTACTTCATCGAATATTAATCTTCAATACATTTTAACTGACTATAAATCTTAAAAATATTTTATTTCTTCTATGTGTGTAAATACAGGGTTTTCCAATAAATTAATTAAATGCTTGTGCTTTTCGCACTGAGTATTAGAATTTCTAGTTGAGAAACTCGAATAAAGTTTAAATTTATAAAAAAAATAGTATGAGAAATTAATTTAATATACAAAGTTATCCAATAAGAACGCAATTTTTAATCGTTAAAATTTCAGTTTATTTATTGTAAATACTAGTTGGGGTTGTGGTATTTTTAAATCAAAACTACAGGGTTTTCCAATAAGAACGCGTTTTTTTAATTTGAAATAAAGGACATAATTTGCACTGAAATTTCAAGTTTATTTACTGTAAATAATAGTTGGGGGTATCCTATTTTTAATAAAAAATAATATCGTATAAGTAACATCAGTGTGCTTCCTTACAAGTAACCATTATTTTATTAAAATTGTCAATAACATCCCTACACAATTGAGGCTCTTTCTACCAATTACTCTTAGAATTTTATCTTTTAGGTCGGAAATTTTTTTAAGATTATTGGTGTACATCTGTACTTTAACGTGACTTCAAAGAAAATAATTCAGTGGTGTTAAATCTCAAAATCTTGGAGACTAATTAATTTTTAGAAGTAATGCGTCCAGGAAATTTCGTCCTCGATAAATAAATTATTTCACCAGCTGTGTAACTTGTTGCACCGTCCTGTCGGAACCACCAGTATCATCAAATACCGTGATTTTTGTGGTAGAGTTTTTCACCCAGACTCTGTTTTATTGTGTATTACTTTTAGAGACATCAAATGAATTGTTGTATAGCTTATGAATAGTCATTAGGAGTTCTAACCTACTGAGAATAAACGATAGTGGCGGTGAGTGTTGTAAGTGTGGTCACGACCTGACTTAAATTTAAAGGGTTTAAATAGCTGTTTATATGCTGATGAACTCATTGTATATAAACGTACAAGAGGTCCTTTAATTAAATGCTTGTGCTTTTCGTACTAAGTCTTAGTATTGTGTTTGAGTTTCTGGTTGAGAAATTCGAATAGTATTTGAATTTATAAAAAAAAATAGTATGAGAAATTAATTAAATATACAAGACTTTCCAATAGGAACCAATTTTTTAAATTTGAAATAAAGGATAGAATTTCCACTTGAATTTGAAGTTTATTTACTGTAAATGATAGTTGGAGGTATCTCATTTTAAATCAAAAATAATATCGTGACCGCCGTGTGCTTTTTTTATAAATAACCATTATTTTGTTAAAATTTTTCAAAAACATTCCTAGACAACTGGGACTTTATCTCGTTAATTATTCTCCAGATTTCATCTTTTAGGTCGGAAAATTGTTTTAGGATTATTGTTTTAGGATTTTATACACTTGATATTAAAAGAGTTTTTCAATGATACAATATTATGTTTAATATTAAAAATGATTTACTAAGAAAGAACGCTTCCTTTCTCTGAAAACTAAATCAGTGTTAAACATGTTAAATCTAAATTTTAAAACATTCATTTTTAAACATTGAATTTCTGCTAGCACAAATGGATTCACAAATCGATCCGTGGGTACGATTTTTTAAATTGTATCACTGCGTCCTTCTATTTACAGTACAAATAGATTTTTTAACATTTTTTGTGTCGAATTTTTAATCAGTTAATGCAGTTTTGCTAGTGTATCATAATTTCAAATGGAATCAAAATTAGTTCATTGAAGTTGTTGTATCAACAATTTAGGGTGATTTATCTACATAAAAGGGTTGATGTTAACTGAATGAAATGGTATCATAAATTTGAATTGATATTATTAATTTTGAATTCGTGACCACATTTCGGTTCCATTACATAAATATATATATATATATATATATATATATACATGTGTGTGTGTGTGTGTGTACAATGTGTTCAACGTTTGAAATACGAAATCGTCGGGTCACAATCGTCGCTTGTTAACAATATACCGGAGCGTTACATGAAATTGGTCCTTACGTCCTGTATGCTTACAACGCACTGTTCCAGAAATCTGATAAGTGTTGCGCGGCGACATCAAGCGCTCCCGTAACGTCGCCCGGCCACGCGCCAGAACGGGACGAGATCAGTGGAATTGGGGTCGCGCAAAACTGCGATCCGTGTCATTGTGTAACGTACGGAATGATTACACAGTACAGTATCCACTGTCATCGTGCGGAAACACTCGACGGTCCTTATGAACTCGATGGCACGGCATTGTCGTATATAGAAAGACGATAACGCAAGAAAATCAAGAAGACCGTCACATGTTAACGTCCACCTTTACAATTTTCGTTCCGCTTAAATTGTACTTATCTCTTGATGCGTTACAGTTTCGGAATTTATTTGGCGACGGCGTCGATAAGGATTGTAGTCGGAGTTGAACGGAATGAGGTCGAGTCACAAAAAGAAATATAATGTATCTGAGGAAACGATCAACTTTTACGAATCGATTCTTCTTATTATTATTTTTAACAAAAGATATCGCGGATGAAAGAAATAACTCGACTAGCTAGAAATCATTTTCTTATTTTCGTTATAAACATCCATATCTAGATTAAACATACTTCATCGATATATAGAGCTTTCACTAATAAAAATAAAATGTAGATTCACTATAAAATGTGTAAAAAAATACTAGAATACAAGAATGAACTTTACTTTTTTGCTTTCTCGCGCCTTTATTAAAAATAGAATATTAATTCACATTTTTATAAAATCTTAAACAAAAAAAACATTCATATCTATTTAATTTTCAGAATGAATCGATCTTAAATAATTAGAAAACATTCATGAACTCACCACGACCAGTGTTGATTGTTCCAATTAGATTATTTGTTATTAATATGCAAATATTAACTGAAATTCAGGTGCATTAAATGAAGATTACATGTTTATACAACACTCTAGCGCTTTGCAAATATCGACCAATCAGAATTGAATTGCATAGAGCAGAGAATACATTCAGTAAAAGCGTTTTTCGATTACAGTACGAAACGTACATTTTGATTTCAATTAACTCTACAAACAGATTATTAAAAGTCCTCTTTTTCTACATAACACTTCAGTGATTTTCAGTTAATCACTTAAAATGGTTTGTAATTAATTGTAGATTGTTTTTTATATTTTAAAACGTGCTTGCAAAAATTAGACCGTATGAAATATCGCATTGAGTTAATTTTTTTTAAAAAAAAAAAAACTCAATTAGAATTTACACTATATATTAATTTAAAGTTTCATTCCAGTTGAGCGATTTAATTATTTTTTACTAACTCTTTATATTAAAACCTATTTCATACAACACATCCTACATGAATAATATCTCTAATTAAAAAGTTTCTACTGCACGCTTTATTTATAAACTAGATACAAAAATGAATACTCTTTATAATTACACGCCGGACATTTTTCTTATACCGTATAGACTATGAAAATTAAATTATTGTCTCAATAAATATCTTTTGTGTGTACCTATTGCGTAAAAGGAAATAATCTGATTTTGCTCGATGCAGGGAAATTCAATTGCTCTTTTAATTATTTATAATGCGAAGGCCACAAGTGAAATTATATAACAAAGACGCGAAATAAAACGTAAGTAAGTGCACGATAAGAGCATAAAAGCGACCGGCGCCCGTTAGGAAGGAGTCGAGAGTGGCACAGAAGACAAAGGTTGTGTCTGCAGCGAAAGACGCCCGTCGGCTGTGTTGATAATGGTGTTGGCGCCGGGTACAACTAACCATTGATCTCAGTGCAGTGAACAGTGTACACACGTACGTTCAACAATATTATTCCACTTTTATTACGTTCATGTGCCGGTTGTTATTTTTTGAAATGTTTAATTAAAAAGCACCGTTCATATTTTATTTAGAAATGTTTAATAATTGAACAGGAAACACGGTACACAAACAGAGAATATTATTTTATATTTTAAACAATTACCCCACGTTAATGTTTTTGTTTTCAGTTATTGTTTTCGTAATGTTTCATTTAGAAAAGTTTCATGTGTTGCGTGTAAAAATTAATTCTGTGCCTGCGATACGTAGATCGGATGTGTTTCCTGGGAGGCACAAATTCAAGCTGCACCGCAAACATAACGCACTAGCAACACGTGTGTTTATAATTGATCCGTTTGTTTTTCCAGCATAATTCGAATCGTTTTAAAAACAATTTCTTTACTTATTTTCAATGTTAAGGAATGGTTATATTCTTAAAATATTAGGTCCGACAATATACAAAAGAATAAAAGGGAAGCGACATACAATTTAAAAATTAGAAAAAATCTTCAAACAAAAACAGAAGAATTTACGTCTTCTATCAATCAGAAAAGCAGGAAATCTTTCGAACGACAAGAAGCTAGGAAAAATATAAAAAAGACAGGAACATATTATCAAAGTTGTCCAAAAACACCGCAAATTTGTTTGAATTGTTTCAGCGAATATCATAAGAAAATAAAATAATATGTATTTTTGTTTGAAAAAAAATATTTTTATCTATCTCTATATATATACATATACTTGTGTTATTTTGTGTTATAAATGAAAACTGTTGTAAATTATTGATGAGGAAGTTTTGTGGTGTATGAATTAAATGATTCTTTGAGAAAGCTGTACTTACTTTCTTCTTTTGTACAAAGAATTGAAGTCTTAAAAATGATTACTTTTAAGAAGGAAGTTCTCATTTATTTCAGTGATTACATAAAATCCACATCCAGCTCGTTCAGATCTATGACCGGAACAGCAACCGTCGGTCCGGCCATCCGAATGGTATTAAAAGCAAACTCGAGATCCACGTTGCGTCCGCATCGTCGCGCTACTCGAAAAATATGGTCAATTTTCATGTCGCTTTTATTGTTTCATTTAAAGTGTGCAAACTGTGACGACGCACTCGTCGGTTTCCAACTTGGAATCACGCTCGAATATGCTGGCGGCCGCTAATAAAATAGCTGCGCCGTTACGAAGAAACGAAACGGCAACTTTTGCACGAAGCACCGAGCGGAGATAAGCCGGAGAGAAGATGAAAATTCATAAGCGAAGACAGCGACAATATTATAGTTAAGGTCGTAGTGATTTTCATTGCTCCCGTTCATCTAATCGAATTAAAATCGGTTTGGGCTGTGCCCGGAACGTCCGTCTCTCTTTTAAATAATAAAAAAAATATAAATAATACTCAGTGTGTTTCATACAGATGTATACGGAATTGTAATTAAAGAGAGATGTTCAAATTGTAATTTAAATGTAAATTATTTCGTGTGGTTTTTATAAGCTTAAGGTAATTTCATTCCGTTTAAATTTATCAGTGCACGTGCTCGTCCTCATTTGAATAATTCATAATTATTTTCGACTGATTTTAAAACTGTTTTTCATTCACATATATTAAATTATTATTTACATTTCAACAAACAATGTAAATATTTACATCTGAAGTATTATTTATTTCATTTATATTTCACTGGAATTTATAGACTTCTCTCCCATTCTCGTTTCACATATAAACATATATATATATATATATATATATATATATATATATATATATATATATATATATTATATTTTTAAATTCTCCTATAAAACAGATGTTAAAATTGTCAGAAACATTTATAGTTTCGACCGTAGTTATAATTAACAGTTTTGTTTTGGTTGTGAATTTTTCAACATATGTCTACTTATTTTCAATTAATACACATTTTATAACTATATTTTTAATTAAAACATATTTCTGGAATCGTAATAAATATATTTCACTTTGACAGTATGTTCTGTTAAATATTCTACTAGAAGAATTTCATAAAAAAGAGTTTATTAAGGTATCTACAAGGGAGTTTAGTCATCTGGTCACTGTGTATACCACTCCCCGAAGAAGCTTCGCTACCGCCCCCTCACTCCTCTAACAAATAACAGAAATTAACAAATTATACACATAAGTTAATCTGCATAAAATGTCATGCATAAAATTTTTATTGGAAAAGTATATAAAATTAACAACAAGGTACAATATTAAAATTTGTAACAATTTTTTGACTCAAAATCCCCTTGTATAATTTTATAATAGAGTATAATATGGTAGAGTATAATTTATTTCTTCAGTATAATTTTAAATTCGTATCCATATTTTGTTGTGTCAAATAGTTTTTTTTTAAATTTTTATTTTGACAAATTTACTTTAAAACATTTATTATGTCAAATAAATTTTTGTACCCATTGTTTGTTGTGTCGATGAATTTTTTTAAAGAGTTTTTATTCTTATACGGGGGGGGGAGTAATATCTATGAGGTTTTTTACATGGAGGTTAATGTCCGGGGGGATTTTTACACGGAGGTTATTGTCAAAGGGGTATTATTGGCGGGGGGTTAACATCCAAGGGATTTTAGCCAGTAGGTAATTGTCCTGTCATGGTCTCTAATATCAATATATATATATATATATATATATATATATATATATATATATATATATATAGTAATGTTATGTCCGTATGTGAAATAAAACGGAAATAAAAAGGTCGTCGAGAGCGAGCAAGAGCGAAGTATTTAATTACACATTATCTTATAATTAAGAAATGTGCGAAAACAAATAAATAGCTCTATCTGTAGCCTAGGAACCGGGTTATTTCAGCGTCTATTAACGTAATTAAATACTTCAGTCGCTAAATACGTGTCGTTATTTCGTTACAGCGACGGCACCGTTTCCACATTTCCTTGCTTATTAAAAGCGTATATACATATATAACGAATCATTTCCGTACCTACAAGACCACCGTCAAACTAATTTCCGTATTCATGTAAATAAATGATTGTGTGTACAGTACAAATAACTGGATGTGTGTGTGTGTGTTTGTAAACTTGGACCGACGCCATGGATGTTGTTTGAAAGGGGATACAATAAACATCTTCGGAGACATGTAATAAATACAGTATATATATATATATATATATATAGAGAGAGAGAGAAAGAGAGAATACATACATATATACACACATTGGGATTCATATGTATACATATTTTGTCTGAATGTATTGAAAGTTATTTAATACATCGTTGATTCTCAACATTGGTCAAATTAAATTTAATAAACTTGTGTAGAAACTGCGGGAAGATGCTTAAGAGAATGTTTTTGACAGGTTTTATAATAGAACCGATTAGTTGTTATAATTTGAACGAAAATTACTAACTGAACATGTTTTGAAGTTTAATAGGATTACTTTAATAGTTTTATAAAATAGCGGTTTATATGTATACATATATTGATATATATATATATATATATATATATATATATATATATACATATATTTGTATGTCTGTATATGTAAATAATAATCAAAGATAATTGTTAATAAATTTATGAATTATTTTACTTTGAATGTTGATAAAATCTTCTCATTTGATGTTTAATGAAAAACGTTTCTGACTTTTATTCGAGTTTTTATTTAATTTTATATACTGGAAAATGTATAAAAAAATATTTGTTCAGCTAATCATATCTGAATATATTATTTATTCCCTGCGCAAATTTTAAAATCTAATAATCGTTTATTATGAGTTTTTTTTCTTGCTTTCTGAGTAAATTTATTTATTCGTTTCCTCTTATGTAACAGATAAGAATTTTAAATAATATTAATATTTCATTTATTTTTTTCATATGTTTTATATATATATATTAAATTGGTGGAAAAATAATTACGGTTTTTATCATTTTAAGTTTGATGCCTATTTTTTTAGTTATCTTTTATTATAGTAATATGATACATCACTGTAAATAATGAAATCAGCATTACTAATTTAAGCTTAGTCAATCGAAGTGGACCAATTCTTCTTCACGACAACACCTCAATGACCAACAAAAATGAAATGAACTGGGTTATGAAACCTTACCTCACACGCCCTATTCTCCGGGCCTGCCTCCTATAGATAATCTTTTTTTTAAACATTCGAGTAATTTCCTACGAGAGACGGTTTTCAAAGATTAAACATCATCTCGAATCGCTTTCGATGAATTCTTTAATTCCAGGTCTCCAGGATTTTATCCTGTAGGAATAAACAAATGTGTTTCCCGTTGCGAGAAATGTGTGCAGGCCAATGCTGTTTGTTTTGATTAATAAATATAATTTTTAACTGATATATGTGTCATTATACTCGATGAGTAAAAACCGTTATTATTTTTGCACCAACTTAATGCATAAATTTCCAGCCGAATTGTGTAGTCACACTTATTGAATTTTCTTTTAAACTTATTGAATTAAAATCTTTAATTCGTTTCTGGATAAATTTTTAAAAGTACATTTATTTGATTTCAATGAAACGAAGATCTTTTACCCACTAAAAGATGAACAAGAATATTTAAAAAAAAAGAGTAGTTAAGTTCTGCTCAGTTATTGAATAAATAATAAGTGTAAAGTGCTGCAAACAGCGCCCGACGAAACACAGAATCTAATTATGCATAAATCTACAGCCGAAACGGTAATTTATTCATTTAAACTTTACAGTGCAGCCGTACATAATACAAAATACTTTCAAACGTGCAATATTTATAAAGTGTTTTATATAATGTACGACTACAATTGCGACATTCGTTTCCGCCGTCGCAGAGCGTTCACTCATATTTCTCGAAAAGAAGTGAGGAACAAGGCTGGCAGGTTTATAATTAGTATACCTGTTCGGCTCGTACGAAACTTCTACATAAAGTTTTTGATAAAAGCGCTTTAAATTAAAGCCACTTGCCACGCCTTAAATAAATCTTCGAACGGGAGTTCAGAGGGAAAGCGGTCGCGCGTAACTATAATCGTCAAAATGTTGTTGCGGACGACGTGCTGTTTTTGGCGTTTATGCGCTTGCTGACGAGTCGCAGAGAAAATGATGTTTGTTTGCACGTTTAATTGTTCATTTATTGTTCGAGAATATCGAACGGTGGGAGATATTTTCCAATGTTTTTTTTTAACTGTACAGAAAATTTGCAGAAAAAAAACTGTTATTTTTCAAGCATATTTTTTTTAAATAAAAACAGATGATGATTTCCATATAATAATTTAATTTTTTAGTAATTGATTTGTGATTTTAAAAAGTCGATCCGATTTTTCTTTATGGAAAAAACTAGTTTCTTTTTAAATACGACAGTTGATTAAATCAATTCATTCAACCGTCTAACATCATTTAAATGGTTTAATCAATTTAAAACTGACAGATTTATTGTTAAAGTAGAAAGATATATGATTTTCAATGACTCTAAAAATTAAAATATGTTTTTTCTACCGATAATGACTTGTAATAGCTGAAACAGGTGATATTTTTATGAAGCTATATTTGAAAAATACAAGGAATAAATAAACAAGTCCACAGGAGAATTGACATTCAGGACCTGCAGCGGCCATAAGTGTCATTGATGTCATTGGATATGAATTAATGAGTACATCAACTTTTATTATAGGGGTTAAGTTCAATTCCAAAAGAAAGTTGTGAAATTATATCAATAGTAGGATATGTTAATAAATATATTTTGTATATCTATTTATTTTATGTGCATTTTGAAATAACAGATACAAATGTCTCCTTGAAATATGTTGATTTGGCATTTCATAGACAGGTCTAAGTATTCAGTGAGAACAAACTGGTCAGTACGCATAGATAGAAGAGCAACGAAGAACTGTGCACAGATGCAACCAAAAAAACGTGTCAACCGTCCCGTTATCCGTTTATTTTTGTTAAATATTTGTGTCTGATCGGTATATATATATATATATATATATATATATATGCTAATATGCATATGACAAATTATAAAAAGATTTCTTTTTAAATTTTAATTTTCATTCAAATTTTAATTTTTTATTTTTACTGTACCTATATGACTGAATATGTATATATATATAAATATATATATATATATATATATATATATATATATATATATAGAACGAGAGAGAAAGAGGAGAGAGGGAAAGAACTATTAAAAATGTACATTATTCAAATAAAATATTAATTTTCGTTAAAGTTTAAATTTTTTATTTTTACTGTACCTGTATGAATATATATATATATACACACAAACACACACACAGACACACACTTATAACTTAGAAACAATGCAACTTCTCTAAATTTTCTTATATATTCTTAAATTGATATATAAAATATTATTTATGAGAGTGTGGATAAAATAATTATTACACATTTTCCATTTCAACTGTGAAAGAGTTTTATTAAATAAGTAGTTATAAAGTGAAAGACTTATTTCTTATTCGCACTTCGATGCAATCATCTTCAGACCGACAAGGTATAGAAAAATCTCATACTTTTCTATACATCGACGTTTTAAGATTTCATAAACGTTTCTGATCAGAAACTATTTTCTGACTTGTGGATTGTGAAAACAGTTCATTTCTAAAAGTGAATTTAATCACAATGTCAGGACTATACTTCAACTATGAATTCAGAGAACCTTAAGAATTGATTTGTTATAAAATCAACAAGAAGATAAACCAATTATATATATATATATATAATATAAATTTCAAATATAAATTAAATTATAAATAAAGGATTTCATTTAATTATAATATTATGTTCATACTAATTAAATTTATAATTTATTCACAACAGATATATGTTTCAAATTTCAACCAAAACATACTGAAACTATTTAATTATTAAATTTCTTTACTGTACTGATATTTAATATAATATTTGAACGAGAAATTAAATATCATATATATATATATATATATATATATATATATATATATATATATATATATATATATATATAAACATATATAAGCAATAATCTAGCTCCGTACTATAGAAAATGTTTGCTCATTCATATATTTCATTATAAAATATGAGATCCGATATACATATCTACAGAAGCTATGTATATATGTTTACATACATACATATATATATACATATATATAATGTGTGTATGTGTAGCTCGATTTCAATAAAAATTTAACAGGAATGTACGACCAGTCAACCGATTGCGGTTTCCAACTTCTCCTTGATAAGAACACCGCCGCGCGAAAAAAATAAATCTTCGGCCGGAATCCGTAAATCATAAGTTCGATTCCGAGATGAAACGTACTCGCAATAGTCGAGCGAGAGGCGAAAGAAACCCCGTTCAGTCGATAAGCCCTGTACGACGCGCGATACCAGACAAGTTTCGAATGGAAGAAGGAAGACGGATTGATAGCGGGGAACGGCGACGGTACTATTACCATCGTCTACTACCACTACTACTACTACGATGACGACGACGACAATGATGATGATGATGTGAAAATATGATGAAATTTTTCCTACGGATTGATGTTATGGGAAGTTTCAATCGGACGTTCGTTCGTTCGTTCGTTCAGGGATATAGTAATGAATGATAATTTGTTCCGGTGAATGTTTCATTCGTGAGCTACTGATTTTTTTACTTGGAATATTTTGATTACAATATCTGATTTATAATATAAATTGAATTAATGGAATTCTCTCATTAAAAATTATAAACTTCAAGCGATTAATTCGTTTAGAATTCGATAATATTTAAAGATAATCGAACAGCAAATTAATTACATTTAATTAAAAATTACATTATAGTTATATTATTATTAACTAGGGAGATCTTCCCCCTACTCGCTGCGTTCATCTCACCCCCTTAAGGGGGGTGATTTCCCACACTTGCTTACACTAGCTCCACACATAACAGATAACAGAAATTAATACACAAATAATCCGAAAAAAATTTAAGTCTTAAAATTTTTATTAGAAAAGTTCTATCTCCCTCTCTCTCCTCATTCTCTCTCTCTATATATATACATATTTATATATACTATATATATATATATATCTATCTATATATATATATATTTATATATATATATATATATATATATATATATATTAAGTCATACAGGTACAGTAAAAATAAAAAAAATTAAATTTTAATGAAAATTAAAATTTAGAAATTAACATAACCAAATATAATGTTAAAATGTGTAACAATCTTTTTATTCAAAAGTTTCAGTGAATAGAATATTTTGAATAAATTTCTTATCAGTTTTACACTGAAATCGTTTACTCTCTTTGATAAATTTTCTTAAAAATATTTACATATTTTTTTCTCGCGCACTATATATATATATATATATATATATATATATATATATATATATATATATATAGTCGGCGAGGTCCGACTTTGCCCGGTCGCTGTCAGGCAATGTCCAACTTTGTCTAGTTAATATATATTTTGATTTATAAAATTAAAACTAGAACTCCTTCACCCACACCTTCATCCTATCCTCACCCTCACCTCCTTTTTTGACCCGGCCGATTTTGAGCAGACAAAATCGGACTTTGCCTGACGGCGACCAGGCATAGTCGAACTTAGCCTACGATAGTATATATATATATATATCTTAATTTATGTAGATACTTTTCATTCCATCTCCCTTCGATCATTACAAATTAATAACAAAGAACTGATCATTCCAATATGACAAACTGAAAAAGAAACATTAAAAAAATATAAACAGGCGTTTGCCCCGCGCTTAGTTTTTTCCTTATTGCCTGTATACCGTACACACTTTTCCCAACCGATACAAGTCCTTTAGATCACTTTGTCGCTATTGTTGTTGTATTGGCGTGACGTCATACGTCTACCACGAAACTTTCGAGCTGATTTATGACGAAAACACAATAATAATATTATTATCGAGTGTATCAACTCCTTTTATTCATCGGATCAGAACTGCACAGCGGGAAGCGATCGTTTGTAGTTTATCACGCACGCACACAAAAGTATTATGAACATATTCGAACTTTACCAGTTCTGTATTCAGCTATACATTCATATATCTATCCATCCATCCATCTTTATACATATATATATATATATGTATATATATATATATATATGTATGTATGCATGTATGTGTGTGTATGTGTTTATAAATGTATATGTATATACGTACGTGATCTTTTACAACAAACAGATGCTCGAGATCGATGATGACACGTGTGTTTAATGGTTGTAGTTACTAAACGATATCGGTTTTATTCTTAGACGTACATTTGAGAGGTTTTATTCAATATATATGTACTATTGAATAGCAATTTTTCCTCAACGTTGATGTATAGTTAAGAGAAAAAGTCATGAAAACAATGATATAGTAACTGGTAACAGATAGAGAATCGAATCGAGATTTTATCTGAGTTTAAAAGTACTTGTAGATAGTTTTTAGTTTTTTGTTTGCAAACAAAAATACTCATTCGTTAGTTATGGATTTTAGTTCTGTTGTTGTTTTTTTTTTTGAAAGATTTGTTAAAAATTGTGTTTTTTAATTACATATTCTGTATTTTTACGATTAATTATTCAGACGTGCTAAGATGGAAATCGAAAAAGAATTTCTTAGAAGTTTTAAAGATGTATATTATTCATCTTATAGAATCAGTGAGATTTTCTCTTCATACGAGTTTCAATCACTGGACTCGCGAGTTATGTGTCAGATAACGATTTTGTTAAGGATATTTTATTGACTGGTCAACTGGTTGACGGCACCGCTGTGAAATGGAAGCATCACGCTGAGAGCTTCAACAGTTTTGATCGGGCAAAATTTTGACGGTTTTTGAGGTGAAAAAAGAACCTGTTTGTGAAAATTTTATTAATATTTACTTGAAACAGCGAGGAAAATCAAAAAAGAGAAAAATGTTTAAGAATTTGAAGACGATAGACCGCAATTATTTTTCTACCAATCTAATATTTAAAGAAAAAAAATCATTTATCAATCAGTTATTCGATCTGTTGAATTAATTACACAAACAATATTTATCTTCTCAAAAAATCTCGCACTCTTATAGTATAACATAGAAGCCGTTTTACAGGATGATTAAAAATGAATTGATTGAAAAAAGTTTATGAATAATAAATCATTGTCTGTATTTTGTATAAATTATATATATATATATATATATATAATAAAGACTGTGCAGATTATGATAAAATAAAAGGATTGGCGTCCACTAATTTTGATAAATAATTCTACCACTGAAGCTGAGTGTAATGAATAAGTAATTAGATAAGTTGCGGTGATAAATCTTTCACGGAAACATTATGAACGACTGCCTGCTACGAACAAAGAAGTAATTACGATTATAGATTTTGTCATAGAATAAGTAATTCCGATTAATCGCATAATTACGGATCCTCTTTTACCAGTTATAAACATTGCAGAGCGATTAAAAACTTGTACATAATTATTTCAAGATTTAATCCATCAATCTGTATTAAATAATTTTCTCAATATTAAAAAGGAAAACATTCATATTTTCACACATTTTTTTACAAGTTATACAACTAGATAGGAAAATTCCACGTTCCATTTATTTAAAGAATAAAAAAAACGTATACATTTTTATATCGAAAATATTTGTTCGTTCGAATCACAAGAAGAATTTATCGATGCAGAAAAATCATAACGCGGAGCATAAAAAAGATACAAAACTTATTGCAAGTTCGGTTTATGTCTCCATCTTGCTTGTCAGTATTGCCAATAATAAAAAAAGTCGACATTTTATTCGAAACCACTTAAGTTTCCCCATGTGTACACACTTCCTTCATACATGTATATATATATATATATATATATATATATATATATATATATATATTTGGATTCGAAAATAGCTAATATCCTGAAATAACAGTACGATACGCAACCTGGAAACGATTGCACTCGAAAATTCGATTTACATCACGTCACAAGTGTAACAACTCACAATGAAATTTTCTGCAGAATGTCAGCTTTAAGAAACACAATGGAGCACAAGTCGTTGTACTGTTATTGTATCTTCTATCAATACTGTTGAGTTTTCTGTTAAATCTCAGCCAATTCGTATATCCAGAGGAGATCATCTCTCTCTCTATCTCATATATATATATATATATATATATATATATATATATATATATATATATATATATATATATGTTTGTGTATATATGATGACATGTAAATCCATCCAGCCCGCGGGCTGTCTAGAAAATTTAAGTCAAATATAAAAAATCGTCTTGACTGACATCCTTAATATATGCTACAGGATTTATAGCACGTGCTGTCGGCCCTTGAATCACCTTTTTTAAAAATTTTGAAATTCGAGAGTAACATATATGTTTATTAATTATTTACATACTTTCTTTCGTGTACGTTTATCTGTTTGATTTTTTTTTTGAAAATATAAATGTAAGTTGAAAATAGAGACGTGTACCTTTTTATAAGTCTGTGTGAATTTTTTTTAAAGACTTTACTGTTCTTGATTTGTCTGTGTGAGGATTTTTATGGAATTTTCTATATGTGAATATCAACATATGTATCGATTACTGAATCATATTATTTATATTTGTTATTTGAATCAAAACCATAAATAAATATATATAGATCAGAAATTTTTCGGTATAAAAAATAATTGGATGCTATTATAGAATCAATCATAACCCTGTTCTGAACTAAAATATATTCTCCACGTTCCAGAACTTTTAAGTCTCAACCTTAATATTTAAAAACTCTATATTTCTTCACCAGACAATTGTGAAAAATTTCACAAGACAGAAGCGAACACACTTGTAAAACAGTTCGAAGAGCAGAATATTAGATATTGTATACTTTTCGCATTCCAGTTGAAAAAAATGCTGCCGAAAGCGTAGGAATGATTTTTTCAGATTTAAAAACTGTTCTGTACAAGATATCGGAGTCAAGTAACAATCAAAACATTTCAATTATGATTTGAGTATTTGAATAATTTTAAATAAAAAAAACTCTTTAGTAGTATAAAAAAAAGAATTTACGTCGGATAGAACAAAGTTATACAAAATAATTGAGGATATTTTAAGGATTGAAATGTATTCTATTTTCCCAGAAATAAACCACAGTTTTCTATAAAAATGTACTGAATTAATTTGCACATCTAATATATTACATAAATATTTATATTTTAATATGGATCAAACGCATTTGTATTTTAAATTGCGACAGGACAGCAGCACAAATTCTTAAAAACAAATTAATTACGACCCATCGGATGGAACAAAAGTGACAGATATCAAGTAAACGTGAAACACAAAACTTTTGCGCGCACACACATATTTACATGCGTACTATCCGCGCGACAAAAGATCTTTTTGTGCGAATAAATTCTATATCTGACGCAGCCGACAAATCTTTACGGAACAAAGAGGCGAGAGGCCCTGTAGCGGTAATTCGTTACTTTCGACGTCAATTATCCTTCCCGCAAGCCAAATACATTAACGCAACGACTAATTCCACATTGTAATTAATCCTTCAAGTGTTTGCGCCGAGACAAAAATGTTATTCGCCGCGATTCGTTTTACGCAGCAATGAATATTTGTATTTTATTGTGTAGCTTGGCTTTTCGGATTTCATTCGAGATGATGTCGACGATACTTGACGTAATTTTAGTTCGCTGTAATTGTGTTAGTTTCGAGAACGTCGAGACGCACTCCGTTCTACTGGAAAAGGACTGCTCGCGTTTTAATTTTTATTCGAGCT
Organism: Acanthacorydalis orientalis; assembly: GCA_034766995.1. Taxonomy (NCBI): domain Eukaryota; kingdom Metazoa; phylum Arthropoda; class Insecta; order Megaloptera; family Corydalidae; genus Acanthacorydalis; species Acanthacorydalis orientalis. Next base: position 46,649,157 of record CM068317.1, read on the forward strand.
TGAAAGAAAATGGGATACACGTTTATTCGTGTCAGTGATTGTTTTTAATTTTATTCGCTGTTATGTGTAAGTAGTTGTTTAACATTTTTTTAATATTCTTATCGGGTTTTTTGATAATTTTACACAAAATACTTTCAGTCTGTAAATTAATTTTTCAGAAGACCATTAATAGTTATACAAAATATAATATTTATGAATATGGCTATAAAATTACTTACAAAAATAGCTATGTATGCCCTCATTATAATGATTTTTACATCTAAGATTAGATGTTTATATCTAAGAATTAATTTTTACTTTGAGTTAGTGGACACAACAATAGTGGGTTGAAGTTTTAATCCAAGGGTGGGTAACCCGTGGCCTTAAGACCACATGCTGTTATTAGTCGTTTCACATTTTTAATATTCTTATCGGTTTTTATAAATTTACAGAAAATACTTTAAGGCAATAAATTATTTTTTTCAGAAAATCATTGGCAGTTATATAAAATAATAATATATAATAATATAGTATTTATGAATACGGATATAAATTTACTCACAAAAATAGCTATGTATGCCCTCATTACAATGATAAAAGTTTACATCTGAAGATTAGTTTCTATTTTGAGTTAGTGGACACAACAATAGTGGTTTGAAGGTTTAATCCAGCGGTGGGAAGCCTGTGACTAAGATTACATGTGTAATTATTCTAAATTATGTGTAATTAGTTGTTTAACATTTTTAATATTCTTATCGGTTTTTATAAATTTACAGGAAAAACTTTGAGACAAATTAATTTTTTAGAAAAACCATTAATAGTTATACAAAACATAATATTCTCTCTCTATATATATATACACATATACATGCATATAAATTGTATGCAATTTTTTAAACATAAATTTACTAACGCTTGCATTTTATTTATGAAGAGAAAGCAAACGTTGACAAAAACACTTTTATTTACAATAAACGATTTTGTCCTAAAAATTTAAACATTTAAAAAGTGTATTTTAATCAAATATAATTTTAATTCGAATAAACTTACACAAATGTCTTTAAATAAACTGGAATGTTATATATATTTATATATATATATATATATATATATATATATATATTAGTCGTATCGTTTAATAAACACGAGTGCGTGAACGAGGAGGAGCATCAAACAAACATACATTAGAAACAACTTTCAAGTTAATTATAAATGAGTAGGATGAATACGAGATTAGAGTAATTGAGGAACGCGTCAGTACAAATAATTGGATCAAAAATCATTGAACACGGTATATATATATATAGGTGGGCGTTGTGATGCTGTGTACGCGTGTTTATGAACGCGACGTCGGCACAAAAGCTTCGTCAAATCTCTAATTAAATATCTTGACTAAATAATGACAAGCATATTTTTGATATGTGCGTTTCGCGAACGGATTTCATTAGAATAATTATAGATGTCGAAATATCGGTCACAGATGTAATAACAGGATGTATAAAACGAACAAACACGGACAGATGAGAAATATAATACCGATTCAACTACATATATTTACCAGAATGAAAATTAAAAAGAAGAGAAGTTTTATATATATATATATATATATATATATATTTATAAAGAGAGAAAGAGACAGACAAGAACGAACAAGATTATAACAGATATAAAATTATAAACAAGAATTTACTTCATCTAAGAACATAAAAAAAGTGAAATAATTGAAATCTTTTACAAGAATACAAAACACAGAGGAATTTACTACCATTTCAACTACATATATTTACTAATACGAAAATTAAAAAGAGGAGAAGTTTTCTACATATATATATATATTATACAAGAGAAATTATATATATATATAAAGAGAGAAAGAGGCAGAGACAGAGAAGAACGAACAAGATTATAACAGACATAAAATTATAAACAAGCATTTACTTCATCTAAGAATATAAAAAAACTGAAATAAATGAATTTTTTTACAAGAATAGAAAACAGAGAAATATAGCACCATTTCAACTACATATATTTACTAAAATGAAAATTAAAAAGAAGAAATTTTTACATATATATATATATATATATATATATATACACACATATTATATACAAGAGAAATTATATATATATATATATAAAGAAAGAAAGAGACAGAAGAACGAATAAGATTATAACAGACAAAATTATAAACAAGCACTTACTACATGTAAAAACAAAAAAATTAAATAAATGAAATCTATTACAGGAATAGAAAACACAGGAATATAATACCCATTCAACTACATATATTTATTAAATTAAAATTAAAAAGAATAGAAATTATATATATATATAAAGAAAAAGAGAAAGAAACAGAGAAAGACGAACAAGATGATAACAGATATTAAATTATAAACAAACACTAACTTCATCTAAGGAGATAAAAAAATGAAATAAGTGAAATCTATTACAAGAATAGAAAACAATAAATACAGGAATTTCTTGAATGAAAGCCAGTTTTGTATATATATATATATACACATACATACATATACATATATAGAGAGATAGGAGGAAGAGAAGAGAGCGAAACTAATGAGTAGAGTTACCTACACTCTTATAAAATTATTTTTCACTCGACTCGCAATTACAGAAAAGTTTTCTTATCAAAAACAATTGATTGTTGATTATTAATCATTTTTGTTTGTTATTTATTTGAAATTTTTTTTGTTTCATCTTTCATTCAATATTTTCTGTACTTAAAATCATGAAACTATTGAGATTTCCTGACCAAAACTAAACATATATATATACATATAAAATCGACAGGTTACAAATAAAATTAACTTTTAGTCGAAGATTAAAATAACTATTATATAACTTTTAGTGTGAAGATTAAAATCACTATTTTAACCTTCACAATATTCATTTTGAATATACAATGGTTTCGAGCCATCGTTTCAAGCTCTTCATTGTCACACCTCATTTATATATATATATATATATATATATATATATATATATATATATATATATAACTGTAGTGCTTGTGCGACGGCACTATGAAGACATTCGACGTTCCGTTACGATATTACGTGTGCTCCGACGCTCATCGTCGCCGTTGTATTGCCGGCGTGTTATGTAAGCGACGTCGACGACGCGCGCTCTTCATTATTAACGACTGTGATAATTGTTGGTGTAAATGTGTAATGCGGCATTATGCCACGACGAGGTTTATATTATAGCAACGTTCGCGGTGAGCTTTTTCACCGACTCGGTTAATTTATGAGGATTGTTCAGCGCGTTCCATTGTACGCGCGTTCATTTGTATATTATGTTACGTCCTGTACAGACATACTGTCCGACAGAAACTCTCTAGCGCGCACACAGATGCACAGAGTGCTCATATACACACACACACACCGATGTGTGTACATGCTGTGTGTCTGACAGAAATTCTTATATATATATATATATATATATATATATATATATATATATATATATATAAGTGCATAAACAAACAACTATATATATATATATATAGAAAGGGGAAGGAGAGAGGGAAGGAGAGTGAGGGAAAGGGAAAGAGTGGTTTTGTTACATACGTTTTACTATGACCACGTCGCGTAGAAATTAAATTTGTTTGTTTGTTGGTACACTTTTTTCACTGAATAATTAGGATGTATGTTTTATACACACACACATACATTTATTTATATATATATATATATATATATATATATATTTCACTTTGATGTTATGTAACGTACCGACGACATATTATGGTAAAATACTAAAGACGTTAAATTTAAAAAAGAGCTAGTCCTGGTTTTATATTATTTCATTTTTAAATACAGGAATATTTCGCAAGTGACACGTGTTGTATAAGAGATTAACTTAGTTTAATACTTTTTTATCGTGTCAGAAAAATTATTATTTAATCCTCTTTCGTACAACACAAAACAATGTTCTTGTAATTTGTTGTGATGCTAGAAATATATTTTCAATTAGTTTATACGTTAATTTATTTATATATGTATGTATATATATATATGGTTGTTTGACAATATTTTAAATTGAAGAATGTGAATTTCGAGGTAATAACATTATTTTTTATACACATACACAAGTAATATTTTATTATTATAATCAATGATCAGTTTTCTTTATAATGCTTTGAACAAATGATAATTTTAAATTATTTTCTCTCACACTTTCTCTCTCTCTCTCTCTCTATATATATATATATATACATGTTATTCAATTTTAATATATATAGATATATATATAATAAATAGTACATATAATAAATGTCCGAACAAGTTTTAATTCACAAAACGTTTCAAATAATTTCATGTGTCAAATGTTCAACTCACTGAAGTACAAAGTTAATTGAAAATTATATATATATATATATATATATATATATATATAAACATTACGTCTACACATAAGTATTTATTTATATAGAGGTAGACTGGAGCATGTTTTCAAACCAATAAATAATATATCAGCATGGTTAGATGTCGTAAAAACGTCGGACGATTGGGAAAAGGGGAAGAAAATGTAAGTGTGTATACATTTTATGTATTTATGGGTGTATATTGTATCTATATGTATGTATGTTTATATACATATATATATATATATGTATTATTAAAAAGAGTAATATTTTTCATGTGATGAAACCTTGATGAAGGGTAATTTAACAGAGAGTGTATTTATGTAAGAACTATTATATTTATGTGTTTCGTTAAATATGAATAAACGAGCGTAAAATCATTTTTAGTACACAGATTGTTTAGAATAGAAAATAAGAATAAATTTTTAGTGAATTTTGGAAATGAATTAAAGAAATAGAAGTATCAGCTTTATAAATTAATTCGGTGCCTTTAAATTCAATCAATCATAACTCTGTTTTAAATTAAAATATTTTCTCTTCATTTTAGAATTTTGAACTGGCAACCTTAACATTTAACATATCTTGACGAAGCAGTTACTATAACCTCACAAAATAGTAATCAAAATGATAGCATCTGCAAGTAGTATATTTTTTTCATTCCAGTTGAGAAGAAATACTGTTGAAGCCACAGAAATGATTTGATCAGGTTTGGAAGAAGGTATTGTAACGGATAAAAAATCCAGAAAGTGTTAAAATAGTGGATGAAGTTCGAAAATAAATTACAACTTGATCGACTTAAAGCCTCTATCTTTTTTCAACAAGGAATTTGTCAGTTACCTGACACATACAGCAATGCTAGACAAAATAATGGGAATTATTTTGAGAATCGAAATGTATTTCATTTTTCTATTAACATTCATTTTCTATACAGAGACAGGTAAGTGGCACTTCACCTCTCCCCCCCCCCCAAAGAGAAAGGAAAAAAACATTATATAAGAAAACTTTGCTATATATAGACAGAAATTAATGTAACCACGACTGAAAGCTTTATATAAAGAAAAGAAAACTGGATTTTGTTCTTTAAACATTCTTTTTATAATCACCTATTAAATTTTATTGAATTCAAATTGAAAATTTTTTAATTCGTTCATTTCACCCGTCTCTTAAGATTAAATACTAAGTGCGACACTGTATAAATATTATATATATATATATATAAATCTCAAAAGAAAATAGAAAATTATTTCTAGCAATCAAAGACAGACAAAAAAACTCGAATGGTCTTTGATCAATAAGTGTAGAGGTTACAATATCATTCGTCGTTCTTCAGCTTCTGTCACTTTCTCAATAAGTAATTAAGGTCAGAGAACCAAAGAACATCGTCGTACTTCATATATATGTAAGTGATAAAAACTGTTCAAGTAGCTGTCACAGAACACTGGTTTAACTTATGTGACTGATGATAATGATATATATATATATATATATATATATATATATATATATATGTATATATATATATGATTTTTTGTATGTCTGTTCGATATGAACTTAAATTCCAATTTAGAACAGACATCATTTTTAATTCGCATAAAAAGTTGATAAATTATTTAATTTGATACTCGATTACAATACAACTCTGTTTATTTATTAACCAACAAAATTATTCTAGTGTAATTAAAAAATATCTCAGATATATCATCTTTAAATATCAATTTACTTAATAATGGCCTCTCATTTCGCCTGAAACAACCGTATGTTTAAATAAAACACAGAGAGAGTGATACACGAGTGTACATAACACGAGCTAATTCGAATTCCAGTCCGCTATCATTCCATTCCATCTCTGTTCTCGCCACAAAATACGCCATCAAATATCGAAATTCCACCTTATGTCCGTCTTAAATAATTTCGAGAAAAGTTTACAACGTTCGCCGAGAACAGTTCGAGAAAGAATGATGTTAATTACGATTCTTCTACCTTTTATGCTCGACAAGGTTTGAAAGAACAATCTTAAATTTCAATTGTTACTCTAGCGAATGCAAATTTTATCTGAATCGATAAAAGTTTATTTTCAACGGTGTTACTCGACGGAATGTCGGTCGTTAATTAAAAACGAGAACGGTGTTTTTCGTTTTGTAGACTTTGTGCAGTCGGTGCATCGGTCTTGAACAGAAAACGTGCTGTTGTTTTAATGCTTGTAGTGTTTAATGTTGAATTTAAGTTGAGAGAATCGATTCTTTGTACGTTCTTTTTTACTTATAGTGCGTAGAAAGTCAATTCTTTATGTAAATAAATTGATAAAATATTTTAAAATAACTTTTCAAACCTTGTAATTATTGGGTATAGAAATTAATTGAAAAAATTGATTGAAGAATTAAATTGAATCAATCATAACTCAGTTTTGAATTAAAATGTTTTCTTGTAGTTTTAGGATTTTCAAGTACAAAACTTAACAGTTAAAAATCTATAAATATTTGTCAATCAGTTGGGATAATCTCACAAAAGAGTAATGAATATGATGGAGTCCGATAAGCAGAATATTAGACATTGCAAACTTTTTGCATTCCAGCTGGAAAAAATGCTGATAAAGCCGTGAGAATGGTTTTATTCTGCCTTGAAAGATGTTGTGATGTATGAATCATGCAAAAACATGATTTCAAAGGAAGTGATGATCTTTCTGATCAAAAACGTTCCGGGAAACCAAAAAAAAATGAATACGAAGAGTATGAGCGGGTGTTAAGTGAAAACTCCAATCAGACTGAACAGAAACTTGTTCAGTAACTCTGAGTTATCGAACCTCTGTCTAGGCTACGGGAATGATTTGTTCTGTTTTGGAAGAACACATTGTGATGCATAAAATATTAGTTACAAAGTTATATAAAATAACTGGGGATATTGAGTATATTTTGATGATTGGCATGTATTCTATTTTTCCATAAATAAACCTTGATTTAGATTAAAGATGTCGTTTGACTGAACTAACTAACTTCGGGTTGAACTAATTTTCTATTAATAATATCTTTGAATCACTTCACGATTGTTTCTATCTAAAACGTTTGAAATACTTTTTAAATTAAAAATGTGTCTATATATTTGCACTCTGGAGATATTGAAGTCACTAGCAAGCAACAATCAAGAATTAACAATAATGATTTGAATATTTGTTTATCATGAAAACTTTTTTATAATTTGAAAAAATGATTTTTAAACCGTTTTATTAGATTGGTAGGAAAATAATTGCTGTTTTTTTATGAATTTGAAGATCAAACAACAATTATTTTCCTAACATTGTCCTAATATATTTATTTATGTCTAGTGTTCTCATATTATATCTTATAGAGAGAAAGGAGAAAATGTGTGTTTTTCCAAAGGTTTCGAATGTAGAATTAACCAGTGGCGTACATTGCACCGTGTAACATATCTTTCGATTGTATCGTCGGCGACCGTTTCGACAACGTATCGAAACAACCATCCAATTTTCTCGACCAGACAAACGTTCATCGTTCATTTAGACTGTGTTCCATTCAAAGAGGAAAAATCACCGTATCGATCGAGCGTTCATCCCGTTCACAACAAAGTTTCACAGAACAAGCGCACGTACTTCGTCGTCGAACTTCTGGTGTGCGTGTGTGTGTGTGAGAGCTCTTGTTAAAATAGAAACAATCGCAACATTCGTTGAATCAATATTGACTTCTCCTTATCTCGAATAAGTTGTTTCCCATTAAACTATTTCACTATGAGGCGTTCAACGCTTTCCGTTACGTCATTATAACTTCGAAAATACTACTAGAGCCTCCGCCGTCGTCCAACGCAACTATTACTATTTCGCCAGGCTCCTTCGCTGTTTACACAACGGCGGTCGCTGCGAAGTTCCTCCACACTGTGTATTATTCATTCGCGTGTACGCACGCACACACACACACACACGGAACGGCGACGCAACAATGAAAATGATGAACGTGGGAGTGACGTCGTCGTTCGGAATTACGATTTATGACCTCGCGGTAATGCCGAAGACAATAACTGTCTATTCAACGGGGTTCGCAGCGATGTTCCGTATAATGATGACTGGCTCGAATCATGTCTGGGATTATTATTATAGACAGCTCTTATCGAATATTCAATTGTTGCGAACAGTATGTCGATGGGAGAATGAATAAAAGGTTTATGTCACAGCACCGGCTCGACTGTAACATTATGCTGTCGGATTCGCATCAAGCGGGATGAATGTTATGTATGACATGTGAAGAGATAACGTTACAGCATTATTATTATATGTATATATGGCTTGCTATATTCCGATCATTATCGTATCCTATTATGAGAGTGAGCGTGTGTGTGTGTACGGTATTAGATGGAATAAAAATATTCAAAGCGATGTAAAATAAAGCATGTTTCCGCGATAGAAGAGTTTTACAGACAAGAACGTATTTGTATTCTATACAATCATATATATATATATATAGTAATATTGAACCAATATAAAAAATACAAGCAAAGTGAGCTTAGCGAATAGGGGGCAGAGCCCTTTAGTATATATACGTGTATATATATATAATATTTTCTATTGTATATCTGACTACGATATAATGAGAACAAATCGATTAAAAACCTCGTTTCCAGTGAAGGGTTGGAGTGATTTAGCATTTACTGAGATCATTGTACATTGTTAACACAACAATGAACACATTTAGAGATTAAGAACTAGGAAATTAACACATTTAGAACCATTAAACTTTGTGAAGAAAAAATATTTATCGCCTCATATTTATCAAAGGGGAGAGAGCGAGAAATTGTAAGTGGACACCGTTTGTGAATTTTTTTGTTAAATTTTATTTTACAAAACTAGCAAACATTAACCATTCGATCCGATTTGATTGGTTGATTGAATTTCTATCAATCTAGAAATGTTTTCATGATATAATCGACATACATACTCCGACAATATTCTTATTGTGTATAAATATAAAATATAGGATTACTGGGACAACTGTCATCCAAATCTCATGATCTTCACCTTTGAAATGGGATGATTTTAAGGGATGCCCTGTTAATTATAATTTTAGATCAACTAAGTATCATTCTTTATTACTATTCGATATGAAAATTAATTCTGTGTCTTTAAATTAAATCAATCATAGCTCGCTTTTAAAATAAAAAAATATCACTACTTTATCTCTCTGTATGTATGTGTGTTTGTATTTAAATAAATATAAAAATTCTGAAAGACAATTATTAATGAACGTTCCATTTTTCGTAAAGCGAATGTTTTAAAAACGCCACATGCATATTTTATCCATGCTCGGGCGTCGTTCCTCTTACAGTCAACGTCAGTTTCATTTCTGGCGTGCTGAAATGGATTTGTTACTTAGTAGTATCTCTTACGTTTAAGCCTAGTGTAATGCTATAAGGATTTATCTCTAATGATAATGCGTTCTAGGAAATAACATCTTTTATTACAGCACTCAAAGCGATATTAAGAGAACGGTAATTCCGCTTCTGATGACAGAATTCATAAAGGGATGCATGAGTGGCGCGGCGTGGCGAATGAAAAACTTGTCTTTCTGACAGCAGCGTGCAAATATTTATTTCTTCACTCGGACGAAACAAACACATTCTCAAGAATATTAATGGAAAGTTCACTTTATGTATATATATATATATATACATACACATATATATTTGGTTATATTAGAAATTCAATACACAAAAGGATCAGTATATAAACATTTATCTCTCCCTCCCTCTCTCTCTCTCTCTCTCTATCTATCTATCTATCTATATATATATATATATATATATATATATATAGAGAGAGAGAGAGAGAGAGAGAGGAAGAGATAGAAAGAAATGTTTATATACTAATTATATATATAATAAAATCAGTATATTATATATATATATATAGACGGATGAATTTATGCAGATAGTAAGTTGAATAAAATTTTCCAAAATTCAGTGATGAAACTATGACTTGCAATAAATTCATTTTCATAAGTAAATTAATTATAGTTTCAATCAATAAAATATTTTCTAGTCAAAAATGTCGAATAAATCATTTAAATTGACCATTTTTGACCATAAAAAATCTTGGATTTTGTATGGTGAAATAAGATTTAATTTATAATTGTTTCCAGTCTTGGTAGTCTTCGTGTTTTTTTTAATTACTCTAGCACCTTCATTAATAAATAATTATTTCTGATAATTGCTTATACGTATTTCTACGTTATGTCATCATCCTTCGAATAAATTCAGAAATATCTGTATTTATTTGTACCTGTATCTTTTCTATACCTTGTCGCTATGAAGATGTTGACATCGTCACTGAAATGCAGACAAGCAACAATTGAAAATGATATGTAGAACAGTTTTACTAAGAAAAAGTTTTTGTAGTTTGTGGAGTGATAATAGAATTCACATGTGGAAGAAATATTCAGATTAAAATAGAATAAAATCTATTTTAATATTACAAGGGGGATCTGCACCCTGCTAGATTCATACACCGACCCTCCAGTTCTTTAAAATAAAATTCATTAAAAAAACGTCTTTTCGAACGAATTCTAACACAACTACCATCTTTAAATAACAATCTGCCTGCTAGATTATTTTTATAATTGATTTTATTTTCATCGATTTATATTTAAAGTTTCAATGTTTTCAATCAATCATTCATCGGCGTACATGTCTCGATGTTATTATTTAAACTTAATATAAATTCTAGTACACCAAATAAGAAAGTATAAAAAAAAACGTCCCGCAGATAAATCTCTTGTGATTAAATACAAATATCAATTTAAACTTTGATGTCAACATTAACAACTTTGATTTCATTGTCTTCTTCATGACCGAGGTGTCTGGAACAACAAAATAGCTTTTGATTCCCGCAGGATGACCTTATCTGAACCGACGTTGTACAATGGGGCTCGAGTTAGATTAGCTATACCGTGCCAGTCTTTTTAATCCATTAATGTAAGTACGCCTATAGGGACAGTTCTATTAAGAGAATTTGTTATGAGTTAATCTCTAAAGATGTATATATATATATATATATATATATATATATATATATATATATATATATATATATATATATGAGGATAACTCTCTTGAATAATAAACATAAAACTGAACAGAGACATCCAGTCCGTTCACTTAAAATATTACCCCCATAAAAAGAGCACATCGATATGTTTATTCTCATCGAACTGTTACTTATTTTACATTGTATAATAATAGCCGTTCCTCTTGTTTATGATTACAGCGGCACTGAAAAATCTCTTCTTTGCGGAATAAATTACACGCTCGAATAAAACTTAATTCTCCATACTTAATTCTATTTTCAATCGCATTTTGCGACGAGGAAATCTTTTAAACGAAGTGTACGTACGTACACTAGTTGGGTATTTTTGCGTCTCGCTCAATTTAAATTGTGCACGAGCAGTTAAAAATAACTTGAAGTCTCTGTGGATATTTTTTTTTAATGTCAAGACTAAAAATGGTACGCTAACACGTGCTGAAATGTTATTAAGTGGGTGCGGTAATTATGTATCGAGCATAAAGAGAGATGTATCGGTTGAAAATTATATTTATTAATCAAAATAAAGACCACTCGCATGCACACATTTCTCTTGACGGGAAACAAGTTTGTTTATTCCAACGAGATAGAATTCTGGAGACCGGGAATTAATGAATTAATTGAAAGTGCTTTGAGCTGATGCTTGATTTTTCAAAACCTTCTCTTGTAGGTAATCACTCAAATGTTTTAAAAAAAATGATAATCTGTGAGACAAACTGGTCGAGAGAATAAGGTGTGTGAAGGAAGGATTCATAACTCAGTGCATTTAATTTTTTTTAAAGTCATTTGTGAGACGTGTGGTCGGATGTTATCGTAAAGAAGAATTGGTGCTCTTCGATTGACTTTTGATGGCCGTAAACGATATAACTTGTCATACATTTTTTAAAATGATAAAAACCGCAATTATTTTTACTTCAACCTAATATATATATATATATATATATATATATATATATATACAAAAACATATGAAAAAAAGTAAATTTAACATAAATATTATTTAAAATTCTTATCTGTACACATAAAAGAAAACGAATAAACAAATTTACTCAGAAAGCATGAAAAAAACTCATAATAAACGATTATTAGATTTTAAAATTTGCGCACAGAGACTAAATACTATATTCAGATATTATTAACTGAACAAATATTTTTTTATACATTTTCCAGTATATAAAATTAAATCAAACCTCGAATGAAAGTCAGAAACGTTTTTCATTCAACATCAGATGAGAAGATTTTATCAACATTCAAAGTAAAATAATTCATACATTTTATTTACAATTATCTTTGATTATTATTTACATATATATATATATATATATATATATATATATATATATATATATAAATATATATATATATATATGTGTGTGTGTATGACTAATTTAAGAATTTATATCCAACAATACTCAAAAATGAAAACAATTGACAGAAGCTAAAATCAATAGTGCTGATTTCATTATTTAAAATGATGTACCAAATTACTATAAGAACAGTAGAAAAATCGGCGACAAACTTAAAATGATAAAAACCGAAATTATTTTCATACCAAACGTGTATATATATATATGTGTGTGTGTGTATGACTAAGAGTTTATATCCAACAATACTAAAGAATGACAACAATAGACATGAGCTGAAATCAGTAGTGCTGATTTCATTATTTACAATGAGGTATCACATTACTATAAGAGAAAAGTAGAAAAATCGGCTCTAAACTTAAAATGTTAAAAACCGCAATAATTTTCACACCAAACTTTATATATATATATATATATATGCCTAAATGAACATCAATTTAATACGCTCTAATAAATAGTTACACGAGTTGACTTACAAGAGTGAAGAATTGAATCGAGTTTTAATTGCAATTATGCAGAGAGGTTTTCGCAGTGCTTGATTCGACGCCCCAGTCGAAATTTTCAAGTTTCCGGCGTGAACAGCCGAAACCTGCGCGTGTGTGGACGTCGACGCTGATACTCGAATAAGGAAACAACAACATTGTAAAAGTATTCAAACGTGTACAGGATTTGGTTCTTTAATACAATGCGCGTACGCTGTTCAGTGCGTTGATGTTTTCTTTTGATTAATTTTAAGCTCTTACATTTCGCACACGAGTTGAATAGATAATATTGTTGAATAAACAAAAACAACGTACGTGTATCGCGTACATATATATTTTTTGCAAATTTTCGAAACGTTATTAAGCCGCGTACAATAATAAAATACAATTAAAACGGCACGCACACACAACTGCACGTTTATGATAAACCAGGATAATGTTCAACGTTCACGGGGCTGTACGTACGAGCCAGCAATCAACGAGAAGACAATTGGCGTACACTTTATTTAGGCAGAGCTCGTGGCATTACATTAAAACGAAAAGCGTTGCCATTTGCTTTTAATTATAACATCGAGCACGGGGTGGAGATACCGTGTATAGGAAATGAACACATGTACCACAACCACCGCGCTCACACTTCGGTGTGCACTTCGACGCTGTGTGGGGCAACAGCATTGATTATACTTACATATTTGTACGTCGAAATTAAAATTTCAGCTTACATACCAGCAACGTTTTTCAGTGATTCCGTACAATGTTTGTCTTCATTCGGGATGCAGGTCACGCGAAAAAAGTTAATTAGAACATGTTTCCTTCAAACTTCCAATGTGGAATTAGCAAAGTTTTTTTTTCGGTTAAAAAAGTTTCGTAATTACAAATTCGTTCCGTGTGTATTTTTTTATGCGTGTAACTTAAACATTGTTTACGGACGCGACCCATAAATCTAATATTCTTTGTGTGTTTAATTCGTTTTTCGAATTTACAACGCTGTCGATGTGCGAATTTATTTATTATGCGGGCGACCACAATATATTAAAATATCTATCGACGGCAATACGAATGTTCCGATTTCAACATGGAACTCTATTTATGGACCACTTACATTCGAATCTATATCTCATTCACAGTTGTTTTACTAAATTTATTTAATAAAATGAACAAAACAATACAATAATTTTTAAACCTAAAAAAATTAATAAATAATTTAAAGAAATAGATAAAAAATTCTTTCAAGCTAAATATATTAATATATCATATCGATAACGAGGTAAGTTCCTCAAACCCAAAAAAAACAAAGCTAATTATTGTTAATTTAACATAAAAAATAAAAGAAAAACATCATCACCTATAAAAATTAAAAAAATAATATTCTTATAAATAAAGTTCTTGCGTATTCAACTAAAAAACATCAAAGCAAACCCCCTCCTCACCCTCACTTCAATGAAATATCCTGATCAACGATCGTGTATAAAACATTGATGTCATTATCTAGTATAGAATTATGCGGGTCGTTTGATAAGTTTGGTAAATTTCTATGATATGGCGCTACCATTCATTCGGTAACGTCACGACTATCAAGTGTTATTTTTCAAACTGGTATAGGTAAAATTTCTACCAGAAATGATACTTTGCCTAAGTTCTACAGGGGTTTAAAGCGAGTATTGTGGCAGTTGCCTCAAAAATGTAAAAAAACGAGAAGGCTTTTCATCACCATGGATGAAAAATGAATCCGCCACTACATATCTGAGGAAGAAGTTCTGAAAAAGGAGAAGAAATTCTAAAGAAGGAGAAGACCTTTTTGTCGGCTAAAAAGGTGATTACCACCGTTTTTTGGGACTCCCGAGGAATTATCCCGATCACAAAAAAGTTCTCTTTCACCAGGATGAAACATAGACCCGCCACTACATATCTGAGTCCAGGCAGCAATCAAAACAGTGGAAAACGACTGATGAAAGTGCGCCGAAGTACTACTCTTTATCGCAATACAGTGCGGACACTTACTAAATTCACTTTACAAAAAATGAATTCCTCTTTCATTCCACAAACCATAAAATGTTTCCGTGGAAAAAATGCGATTCTCGAGTGTTGCTTAATGTTTATTAAAATTTGTGTAAGTAAATGATCTTAGGCCTGTTACTTTTTTGGAAATTACAAATATATGAAATCATTCTTAAAACCATTTAAATAACTATACTTTTATTAACAATGAAATTGTATTTTTTCTATGTAAAATTGTATAGTTCCTGGCCAGTAACTAAGTGCTTTCGGAGACACTTTCGATATATATATATATATATATATATATATATATATATATCGAATATATATATTCAATATATATATATATATATATATATATATATTGAAAGAGAGACAGACATTTCTCGATTATACTAAGTTAATAGTAAGATTATTTTATAAGAAAGAGAAAGAATATAACAGTTTGTTTCGTAAGTATTAATATCGTTTACATTAATCATTAAAATATACACAAAAAAATATTTACCTACTCAACGGAAACGTGCATTAACGTAAGTTATTTTTCTTACGGATAACAATGTAAGAACGTTATCCGTGAATCGTATCTTTACTTTAAGTACTCGAAGATTACAGCGATAAAAAAACCACGTTACGCCTTTAACACTGCACGGAGAGGAAAAAGTGTACAACACCCGACTCATAAAGTACAGACGATTTGCATGTTCAATGCATGACTCCGTCTCATCGTAACGCAGCATTAACGCTCTTCAAATATTTTCCGACGAAAGTGTGCACTCACTGTCTCGGTAGACGTCGAAGAAGAAACGGCGAATCGCCGGTGTAAAATTCACCGACGGTATGAGCGCACTGTTGAATTTTACATTAAACATTTTCTCGCCACTTCTGGCCGATCGTCCGAACTATTTGCGCTCCGCTCCGAGCGTCCGCCGTCGTCGTCACTCGTTAAATTTTAATCAATTCGAAATCAAACTTCGAGAGCACGATTCGCGTCGGACACGCGGCTCGAAATATTGCTTCCGGCGCACAGATGTTCGGTGAAATAATAAATATTAGCGCTGCAACAGGAGGAGCAGACGGACGGACGGACGGCCGAGCGTCGACGACGACGTCGATCGTCCGTCGTCCTACCGCTTTCTTCCTACAATTTAACTAACTCGATTGATTATACCGACAAAGTTTTTTTTCCTCTTGCTGTTTTTACGCCGGAGGAGTTTTTTTTTCGCTTTGTACGAGAAACAACCGTGGAAAAGTGTTTGATGTACTTGAAGAATTGTTGAAGTATATACTTATACTTACGAACTGTAAATATTGAATGTTTTTTTTTCTTTTATACTGATATCAAATTAAATTCCAATAATCTTGACTGAAATTTGAGAGGTTTCTTGTCGAACTGATCTCAGAGTTTTTAATTATAACTTATTGCCAAGACATTCTATAAAAGAAATGAGACAATAGAGAAGTTTGGACGCCCAATAACAATTTTGTTCAATTTGTATAAAATACCATATCTTGTTTATTAATGTAACATCTTATGACAAACTGTCTTATTCTTACTTTTTTTAATCTGTATTCTATTTTTATATTATCTACTATGTTTATAATCTTATATTTGCAAGAAACATGTACATACAATACATATATATATATATATATATATATAGATAGATAGAGAGAAAAATAGTAGAATTTATTTATAGTGCCTTTGGATTTAGTGAAGAATTTGTTTCTAGCAATGAAATGAAAAATAAAATGAGTTAGAATTAAAAAAAATATGTGTGGTAGTTCACAGAATCTGCATATTTGAAGTGAAACTTATTTTGTAAGGTAGGAATTAAACGACAGAACAATTGTCCCGCTAGAACGTCAGTTTATTAATTACAGAATACTCTTATTAATAAAATCTTTCAAAAATATTATTACGGCTTTATAAGAATCTCATTTAATTTTTAACTAATGAGTTATTTATTTAACTAATATTTCATTGAATAACCCGCCACGTTTTATTACCTCACTGAAATATTTTACAGGTTTATTAATGTGCAATAGAATATAAATTATTGATACTTTAAATTACACAGAGATTGTGTGTATATGTATATATATATATAAAGAGAGAAGGAAGACAGATTAATTATCTACTGGTTCTATAATAATTTTCTACTACAAAATAACAAAAAAAAAAGAACGCAATCTGTACATTTTCCGTTCTGCTTAATTAAGCTCTGTAACGAAAATAAAACGTATTTTTTCAATTCTGTTGCAGAGAACAAGGAACCGGATCAGATAATCGTAACAGAGATCGAGAAAATCTATTTAATATCATAAATGAGTTATACGTTTCTCCATACAACATCAATAAACCATCACCGGAGCATGAAAAGCACATTCATTTTATATCAATTACGTTTAATTTGTTGAGTCCAAATATCTTATTGAGAACGAACTAATCGGATTCATTAATCAAAATTGGCATTATTGTACTGTGTATACACTCTGTTCAAAAATTTGTTCATTATATGTATGTTACTTGTCTGTTCTTTTTTTTCCGCTCATTATTCGAACGATCGATACGGTTGTGTTTTCAAATAAATATGTATTGTATTCTGGTTCTTTTCAAGTATATACTTTTATATACATATATATATATATATATATATATATATATATATATATATATATATATATATATATATATGTAGAGAGAGAGAGAGAAAGTTAGGGTGAAAATTTGCAGATCTCACATATAAATAGCACTACTATGCTCAATATTTTTATGATAATGCATGATTAATTCTTCACATGCTTATGTTCGAAGTTTCGATTCAGTAAGTTGCTTAGTATGTTGTTTTGACAGCCCGCCTAAGTGAATGTCTCAACCATCGTTTTTAAAAATGAAAAAAGTGGAAATTCGTACTGTAATTAAATTTTTTTGAGAAGCTTAATTGCAAACAATATAAAAAAGAGCTGGATTCAACGTCGGAGAACTTTCCTCCATCGAATAAAACGGTTAACCGCTGGATTGCTGAATTTAAAATGGGTCGGATGAGCACCAGTGATGAAACATGCACTGGATGTCACATTGAAGTGACTATGATTGAAAAAATCTACAAAAGCGTTTTGGTAAACCGTACAGTGAAAATGAACGAGATACAAAAACTTTCAGTATATCAATGGAACGTGTTCGCAATATCTTACATGAACATCAGTGTTTGACAAAGATGTAAGCTAGATGGGTGCCACGTTTGTTCACACTTGACCAAAAAAAAATGTCGAAAGGACGTTTCAACCGATTATTTGGCACTCTATGAGTACAATTCTCCGAATTTTTGCATCGATATATACTCATTAAGTCTACCACTCCACTGCTGACACCAAATAACAGTCGAAACAATGGACCGTGAAAGGCGAACCAACTTTAAAGAAGCTAAAAGACAATCCAATCGACTGGCAAAGTTATGATGACTGTTTTTTTATATGCGCGTGGAATACTCTTCATTGACTACCTTGAAAAGTGAAAAACAATTAAAAGCGGGTATATATGAACTTATTGCAGCATTTGAACGATGAAATCAAGAAAAAAACAGCCAAATTTGTCGAAAAAGAAAGTGTTGCTTCATCGTGACAATGCACCAGCACATGCATCAGTTGTTGAGATGGTTAAAATCAATGAATAGAAATTCGAATTGGTTACCCAGCGACCATACTCCCCAAATTCAACCCTAAGCGACTTCTATCTCTTTCCTTACCTTAAAAAATGGCTCGCTGAGAAAAGATTCGCGAACGACAATGAAGTCAGCGACGCTATAAATGGCTATTTTGAGAATCTTGACAAATCGGTATATCAGTCTATCATAATCGCTATAGACCATCGTTGGGAAAAGTGTATCGAGCTAAATGGAAATTTTGGTGAGAAAGAAATGAAAATTAATCCAAAAAAATTTTATTTTCTTATTCAGGAATGGAATTTTTCATCCTACCCTGTATGTATATATATATATAGGGCAGGATGAAAAATTCCCTTCCTGAATAACATTTTTTTGGATCAATTTTCATTTACTTCTCACTATAATTTTCATTTAGCTCGATACGCTAAAAACAGATTAAAAACAGTTGCAAACATTTTACAAATAAAGAAATTTCGCTCACGAGATCCGCTTTATAAACTAAATAAAAACATTACCGAGATACTACACTACAGATAAGCAGTCGATACACACAATAACATTTTACGATTTTTTCGTACTGTCTTTTACGCCGTTCGTCCAATAAATATAAAATGGAATCCGATAGGTGAGAGAATCAATCCGTACAATATATGTACCTAGCTTAGTTTGATCAAGAACAGACGATAAAAATAGTACGGAGATAAATATTTTATATTGTGTGAGATAAGTTCACGTAAACAAAGATTCAGTAGACATGTATGGGGGCAGGTAACGGGATCGACGTTAAAAATGTATCGCAGTTCTGTTTAAATTACGATACCGTTTTAAAGTTACGACTAACGGTGGAGAGCATTACTCTTTTTCTCCGTTTTCGTTTTAGCCCGGTCGAGTTGAAGACGGGCAAGTTTTTCCGTGTAACGCGGATAGACTGTGAAGGAGCGTGTTCGAGTTCGAGCGACCGTACGACAGGCTGTGTACAAAATGTAAAGTGTGGAATTTGAACGTGGAAAACGGAGAGTGAAGCACGAGTCTGCTTGTAAAATCTGATTGAAAGAAAAACGTACGGAAGATATAATTTAAACTGTTAGATGTAGAAAATAATTCGGTACCTTTTTTTATAGAAAATGAATGTTTGTCTACAGAAAATTGAAATAGATTTCTATTCTCAAAATAAAGTAAAATCTCACAGAACGACCGGGCTTCATGTAGTAAGAGTTGCTCATCACAAGAATATCATACCTCACAAGATACTGACCGTGACTGCCTACATTACAGCGTGATGGAGTAAAAATAACCTCCCCTTCAATGTACTTCTTCTCATTGACAATGCTTTCGGTTATAACTCCAACTTAGCCTCGGATCTAATGTCTCAGTATCAATTTTAGTCCTCTTTGTGGAAGTGGTACTAGATTGTAACTAAGTTGATGATTTGGTAAAACAAAACTAACCAGAGTGAACTGTCTCTACCTATTTCTTTTTAATTTCACTTCATAAATTAAGTTCTTATCATATTTTGCTGCAGCCCATGAACCAGCAGGTAATTTCGAACTTTAAGAAACTCTCTATAAAGATAATGTTTGGGGCATGTTTCGATGCTTCTCAAAACAATGAAATGAACCTTAAAGAGTTTTGGAAAAATCAATTATCATTATAACATCTTCTATGCTACAAAACTGACTATGAATGCATGAAGTGATGTCACTGTACATACACTAAACATCTCCTGGAGACCATTATGGCCTGATGCGGTGCATGACCGTGATTTTCATGGACTTTCTGATAGTGTTGGTGAGGTTGAACAGGACATTGTTACCTTGGGTGAATCCAGAGATCTGGAGGTGGATGCGAATGATGTTCAATTTATAATTGAAGAACATCATCATAAACACCTCCTGGAAGCCATTATTGCCTGATGTGGTGCATGTTTGTAATTTTGATGGATTTTCTCATAGTTTTGGTGAGGTTGAACAGGACATTGTCACTCTGAATGAATCCAGAGATCTAGAGAAGATATTCAATTCCTAGTTAAAGATCACCATCAGGAACAACTCCTGGAAGCCATTATGGCCTATTGTGGTGCTTTATCGTGATTTTCGTGGATTTTTTGATAGTATTGGTGAGGTTAAACAGGACATTGTCACCCTGGATGAATCTAGAGATCTAGAGAAGATATTCAATTCCTAGTTAAGGATTATCATCAGGAGCTAACAACATAGGCACTTTAGAAGTTAGAGGAGGTGATTGGGAGAGAAAAAAAATCGTGCAGGAAAAATTTGAAGAAAATCTACATGTTATGAGTAGTGGCGAATTAAAAAGCTTGTTAAATGCATGAGCAACTGTTAAAATTAAAATGAAATTCCACCGAAAATTGAAAAGATTGAAGTTCACGTGTGTCAATTTGAGGATACGATAGTCAGGAGTGCGAGGAGTCAATGCGATTACTTACTTTTACAAATTGAAAAGAAATAAGCAGAGACAGTCCACTCTGAACAGTTTTTTAACCAAAGCCTCAACTTCCACTCAATCTAGTGTCACTGTCACAAAGAGGACTAGAATTGATTTCCTTTCTAGTAGTCAATTGTCAGAAGTCTTCATAGAGAATGATTTTTCTCTTAAGACCAGCATTGGTAAATTTATGGTGTGGACCGCCATCGAATGACAAAAGATTGTTAACAAGAAACGATAAAGGAAAATAATATGTTTTCATTTCTTATAAGTACCTTTAAAATTAAATTTTATCTAATGTACGGTTAGTATTTTGGCGGCTTTGTACCAATTAGAAGGTTAAAAACTTTCTTATACAAGGACAGTTTTAAGGAATGAACGTTAGTCCTGCACCAATTATGGTCATTCAGTGAGAGTCTACTATATCTCTCATTATATTAATTTTGAGTTGATTATCTTAATATAATATCTGTATGTATCAAAATATAAATCGAATTGAATCAAGTAATGAATATTAATATTACTTGCAAAGAACGAAAGTTCTGTACGAGCATATTAAAATATATTAACATCGTTGAAGTTTTTCTCTTGTCATCCACAATGATTATCTGTTTATCAAAAAAAAAGAAAGTAATTTTCTCCGCCGCGGATTCCTCTAAACGAATTTCATGTTACATTTGTGTACGGTTTAGATGAAACCGTTTCCGTACAAAATTATAATAAGAATGTTTACATTTTTTTTTGTTCAGCCCAGGAGGGTTCTTCGTACATGAATACATACTTATTTTTAACGTGAAATTATATTACACTAGACGCGTGCGTTCTCCAGTTCTGCAAATGAAAATTCAGTGCGCTACATTGAGCCCATTCGCTTCATCTATATGCGTTCTTGAAGAGATTTACGTGCACATGTTGTACGATTATAGAATGAGTGGAACGTAGTGTACGAAATTTACTTATTTTAGAACTGATGCATGTCTGATAGAAGTTCTACACTTATTTTATTATGGGTACGAGATTTTATTGCATATACAGTTTTGTATAGACTGTGTTTTTGAATATTTATAGAGCCGAACGTTCAGTGCTTTTGAATAAATCAAAGGAAAAATATTTCAACACGTCGTTTCTTCTTGGAAAATTGTTTGAAAATATAAAGTGTTTTTTTTAAAAAAAAAAAGTATCGTTGTCATCAGTAAATCAATTATATTGGATAAGAAGATTTTTGTAACAAAGATATGATAATCCAGCTATATGTAAACTTAAACGATGGTTTTAAAACTCATTGATTTCAGTTTGTCTTAGTAAAATTCCATATATGTGGATCGTTTGATAAGTTTGATAAATTTCTATGATATGGCGCTACAATTCATTTAGTAACGTCACGGCTATCAAATGTCACTTTTCAAACTAACTGAGGCGAAATTTCAGTCAGGAAAGACACGTTGTTCATGTTCTACAGATGTTTGAAGCAAGCATTGTAGCACTCGCCGTAAAAATAGAAAAAAACGAGGAGGCTTTTTATCACCGTATGATAAAAGGCGTCCTCGTTATCACCGTCTGAAAATCATTTAATATGAAGAAAGTCGCGGGCGTCCTTTTTCAATTCATAACGACCAATTTGAAGTCGTTAGTTGAATCAGAACTACGCACAACGATTCGATAGTTTGCACAAAAGTAAAGAGTTAGTCATCTAATAGTTCTGGGCCAATTAAAACAGCTATCTGAGAAAAATGTATATGAATTTAAAGGTCATGAATCGCAATTATTTTTCTACCAATGTAATATATGACTGAGTCATTTAAAATCTCTCTAAATATAGCAAACATGCCAAAACTAGTCGTAGAGAATAGAACACAAGTGATTTAAAAGGATGAAGACCGATAGAACACAATAGATTTCAAACATATTTGTCAACACATCGTCAGGAGTATAGATGCAAAAACGAACAATTATAAATAATTTATTTCCTTCTTACAAGTCGGTAAATATTTTTTTGATCAAAAATGTTCAATTCAAATAATTTATTTAACAGTTTTGACTAGAAAAAAGTTAATAGTTTGTAAGTTCAAAAAAGAATTCGTTCGTGAAAATTTTATTAATATTTTAAACTATATAAAGACTTTATAATAACTATATATATGTGTAATAGATGTAAATAAATTCAAAAAGTAATTGTAGCGTGTCTTAAAATTTATTTCAAATCTCTTTTGTCATTTTAAACGCGTTCTTTCAACCACTAATCCTGAAAGATGAAGCATTAATCCGAAATTACAGATAGATTCGGATAATGAATGAAAAAAAAATCATCTGAAAGAACAACTCGTTCCAATGGAAAAAAACGACCGTTCACTCTCGAATTAAATGTTTAATTTTATTGTTAATTATACCATCTTAACGTGAACATTTTCTTATACACATAACTTGTTAACATTCGATGTTAATCTTCTCATTAAGCGTGACGGGTACAAATGTGCAGACCGTCGCTCAATAAAATATTTCCACAGTTGTTTTTGTCCAAACAGACAGAAAATTTAATCCACCGACTTCATACTGTTACGTTTCAGTCTCATTGCGAACAAGACACGTATTTTTCAAACGGTGGTTACAAACAAAGCCACTTTTTATCCCGAATAAAGAATGACTACGAAACGACGGGCAAAATACGAAAACATTACATTGCACGGCGTTCGGAGTTTTTTTTTTCCGCTCGGCTTTTTCGTCGAACCGTCGAAATTTGTCATGTGTTCGGCCGACGTGCCCGCTTCATTCGCTCGTCTCGCTAACTACCGTCGTTCGATGCTCGTCCGTTACACACGAATACTGTCGCATAGATCTATATAAAATGTCGTTTTAATTTTACATGAAATTTCATTTTTTTTTTGTTATGAGTTGTGTCGCGCGGTACGCTCATCAAGCACACGTATGGCGGTTTAATCGGTTTTAACACTACATCTGACATATTTACTGAGCGCAAACATGTCATATTTCGGTCACTGGATCGTTCGTTTCGAACAATGCACACCGACGCATCAGACAATTAAAAATCAATCTCTCTAATTGACCGAAGAAAAAAACAACAGTGCATTTTTCAATTTTGTACAAAAATTAAATAAGAACTTATAAAAATGCATTTACAATAAAATAATAAATGAACACTGGATACTTTCATTAAATTCTGAACCTGTTTCTCATTCCACTTTATGAAAAGTATTTCTAATGAATTGTTCAATGTCTAGTATGTATATTGTAATGGACTCGACGTTAATAATTCTCTTTTTACAAGCAATAAGCTTTAGTACATGGTCTGAATTGAGACCAATTAATAAAAATGTCAAGAACATAATAACACGTTCAAAGAAATAAATGTTTGCGAAAGTCGTTATATTTGTAGATTTGAAAAGATCAAAAATGAAAATAATAAAAATCAAAATATGAAAGGTAATTATTGAAAGTTGTAAAATCAGTTATTTCTTCTTGAATACCCTTATATATATATATATATATATATATATATATATATATATATATATTGGGTCGTCTCAACTAATGCTGTATTTTTCAAATAAGTGAAAATGGATGATGCAATACTTTGCAATTATTGCAAAATAACGTATCAGATGCATATGCTGCTCAATTGTACACAGAATTTTCTCAGCCATATCGTGGAAGATTAACAGTGATCACGCAAATTTACAAGAAAAATATTAATTATCATGGAAGTGTCAAAAGAGCATGTTAGGCATGTTTTGCTTTAGGAGTTTCATCAGGACAACACTACAACTGCAGTAAAAAAATTATGGGGAATTTATGGTTCAAATATTATTAGTCTTAAGCAATGACAAAGATAGTTTCAACGATTTCGGTCCGGGAACTACAGCCTTGAAGACGAGGAAAAGTCAGAACGTCCTTGAGAATTTGATGATATCCTGCAGATATTAGTGAAACAAAATCCTAGTTCAACGGTAGAATAATTAATCAAGAAGCTCAAATCAACTCATTTAACTATTCATCGGTACTGTAATATGATTGCAGAGATTTCTAAGCTGGGTCAATGGGTTCCGCACGAGTAATCGAACGTTAATTTAAAACAGCGTGTGGACATTTGCACTTCCCATCTTTCTGAATAGAATGGTTACTGGTGATGAAAAATGGATTGTTAATAGCAATATTAAACGTCAAATACAATGAGTTGACCGCAACGAAACACAATCTTTAATTTTGGAAGAAGAGCTTTATCCAAAAAAGGTTATGTTGTCTGTTTGGTGGGATATTTAAAAAGTATTCATTGCAAGATATTACCAGAAAATCGAACCATTGCAAAGGAGTTGCATTATGAACAACTGGAATGACTTAAACAATCCATTGATGAAAAATGACCCGAATTAGCAAACAGAAAAGGCATAATTTTACAAAACGACAACTCCCGACGTCACACGGCACGTGAAACCCTCCAAAAACTAAATGAGTTTGGTTGAAAAGTGATGACCCATCCACCATATTTCACTGACCTAAAACCATTTGATTATCATCTGTTTCGAAGTTCCCAGAATCATATTAATGGAAAACGACTTAACACAAAACTCATGTCCGAAGAAAGATCGAATCTTGCTTTAATGCAAAGCCTAAAAAGTTGTATCGTCAGGATATTAAAAATTTAAGATTAAGAATTTGTAAATAATAACGGAAAATATATTTTGGATAAAAATTAAAACTTATTTAAAAATCGAATTTCTTATAGGATGACCCAATATATATATATATATATATATATATATATATATATATATATATATATTATACACACATATATGAGGTAAAATTAATCCAGTGCCTTTAAATTGAAGCAATCAAAGCTATATGAAATGAAGAGACACGCATATTTTTATTTGATTTATTTTATTTGAAACATATTATACGTGTCTCTTTATTCTACAAGTTTTGATTAAATTTACCTTTTTCAGTTTTTAATGTAAAACAAAAAACAACAACAAAGATTATTAATACGCGTTTTTATATAAAGATACAATTTGCATGAAAAAAGTATAAACTTCGATTAGAATTTTTTGTATTCACCGTTATGTATTTTCATTCAGTGAATGTAAATTGAAAAAAAAATTAACATGTTATTCATCCTGTAACAATTTCGATAAAACGATCGACACGATACACAAAAGCAGAACACAGTCGTTTGAGAACAATAATTCATCATCGACAAATTTGATGTATTGTCGCTGCAACACTGCATCGACAATTGGCATATTTGACCGGTTTAACGGAAGAGCGGAATAAATTCCCGGCGAAACAATAGCAAGCAGAGCGGAACGAGCGAGCGCCGACACGGACGCACAGATACAGACACGGCGGCGCGCCGCGCCCCGACACATTTACATTTGTCGGGTCCAGCGTCACGAATCCGTACCGGGTCGGTCACGGGGCGCCAGTGTCAGGGACCAAACCCGTGACCCTCGTGCGGCGCGACCCGTCGACGACGACCGCGACTCGTGACGCGCCATTGACCGAACGGCTTGATTAATGAAAGTAATTCTCGGCGAGCCGGAGAGAAATGACGTCATTGTCAGACAACGATTTTCGGTGCTTAAGTCTGATGCTTTTTATACATGCATTCGCAATTTGCAGTTGAGGGCGATACGTGACCCCTGGCCTAATGATACTTTATCGATGGAAGTACGGAATGGTCACTTTTTTACCAGTCTCGGAAATTATGTCATAATAATAACAATAATAATGACGAGTCTAGAGTAAATTGGTCCTTATATAACCTCAATCTTGATGGGAATCATATATTTCAGCCACACCGATTTTCTTTCTATGAACTTTAATCTCTCTATAAATAAAAATTGATCCTCCTCTCGGATGATGACTTTTATTCGTGTTCTGGTTGGATAATAAAGTTTGTTTGTTTGTTTCTGATTGGTTAATGGGAATCACGTGATCTATAACATTTATCAAGTAACGTATCTCAAGAGGAGTGTGAGGGAGTTTGTTTTGCTAAGCGAATCGAGTAGAGGGGTGAGGCCGCTGATTCTTATAAATATTTCAACTATAAATAAGAAATTCAATAATAAATATGTAAAAAATTTCAAAGTTATATACTAAAAATTATAAAAATAATAGAAAACGATAAAAATACAGATTATATATTATAAAAAAAATTACAAATAGTTCATGTCTTCCACATACTGAACTTTCAATACCAATTATACATTCTATTTGCATGCATGTATAATATGTACACAGAATCATTCAAGTTGAACGATTTTCATGCACACTGAACCGTGTACAAAGCGAAATCGTACGTTTCCAGTGACTGATTGTTATATTTGCAAATTTCTCTAAGAAATCACGGATCAAACATTTCTTTATTACATTCGTATTTTTAACTTTGTGAAGTTATTGAAGATTGTTGTAGTCTTTCAATGACTTCAATCGCTTGTACATTTACGATTTTCCTCAGAATGTAATTGAGAATTTTCGGAATGAAAATATTGACAAACATTTTTTAAACGTACAGGTTGGTGTAAAAAGAACGAACGGGTCTGAATAGTTAATAATTTTTTTGTTTAAATTTTTCTTTCTCTTGTTTTCAGAATTTTATAAATAAAACCTGCGGAATTTATTATGGAAAGGTATATGATGAAACAACGTATTAAAATAATTGAATTTTATTTTGAAAATCAGCGATTCAATTATTTTAGTGTAGTGAGCTTATCTTCGTTATTTCAATGTTCGAACAGGACCGTCGGAGTCAATGATTAATCATTTAGTTGCACGTTGTTGATAAGGTGCAGCTAGTAACCGTCTATGATCTGAAAGATATCGTTCGGCTCTAACCGAAGAAAATATTCAATGTATACAGGTGAGTATTGAGCAAAGTCTTGAAACATCAACCAGAAGACGTTCAGCCCAATTTGTAATACCTTAAAGGATTTTAGTCGCATTAAAATGTTTCCATACAAGGTGCAGCTTGTATAAGACTTAAAGCTAACAGATTATCAGCATCTCTGATTATGAAATTCGTTTTCACAAACAAGTAGAAGAAAATCGTCTTTATATTATACTTTAATAAAAAAAAAATGCAAATATTATGAAACAAAGGAAAGATATTAATGTTTTAAACCGCTTTGTTGTTTTTACGCCACCCTGTATAAATATTATTGAATAATATTTGATTCGAAATATATTGTCAGGATTACTATGAAATAAACTTAATAAAATTTCCTACAGAAATATGTTTCATGTCTGAAGATGAAATTCGTTGTAAGCAATATATATATATATATATATATATATATATATATAGTTATATATATATAGTTATATATATATATAGTTATATATATAGTTATATATATATATATATATATATATATATATATATATATATATATAAAATAAAAAAAATCTTATCATATTACATTTCGTTTCTTACAACACGATCGCTATGAATAAATATAGAAACCAATCACATGAAATCAAAGAGAATAAATTCACGAATTCGGTTTGTGTGGATATATGTAAGAAAAAAGGGGGACGGTGTTCACGATTTCGCATCAAAAAAAATATCGCATCTAACCGACAACGAGTACCTCTGCGCAATAGAATCAGATCAAAACTAACAACTGATATCAAAGCGGCTCCAATCAACGAATAAAACAGCAAAGGAGAGGTCGAAGGGGCGAGCATGTAAAAGAGATAGGACCGAGACAGAATTTCCGACGAGACGTGCTCCTTTCACTGCTTCTGTGTGAATCGGTCGTCCAGCGTCCGGCGTGGATCCGTAAGCCGTCCTAATCCAACAAATCACGTCGTACGCTGGACTGCGAAACGGCGGTCAGAGAGCTGTGTCCGGCTCCGGGCTGTGACAAGTCGCCATGACGCCGAACAGAAAAGTGTGTCACATTTTTCACGGAGCCGTTTGAGCCATTCATGTAGCGCACGAGTGAGTCTGGTCACTGTTACACACATCTCTATGCCCGGTCGAAGATAAATAACCATTCGCGACATCCAGTGCCCGACGTCGTCGCGAATCGTGTTATTTTATTTAGGAGCAATTTTTTATCAACGGAGAGAAAGATGTAGCGTTATACAAGAATGAGTCTTGTTTGATTTTTCGTTCTGGAATTTTATTACGCTGGGAAGATAAAAGAAACACAAGTCAGAACGATTCGAAATATTAAAACAAGAAGAGTTTTATATCCCCAAACACTTTTTTAAATCTAAATCGATTCACTATTATAAAATACAAAACGTCTGATAATTTTCTCATAGAAAAATAAATTATAATAACTTTCTTAATATCTAACATTTTAATTCACTTATACTTTTATTTTTAAATTCTTTTATTCAGTTTTAATCGAATATTTCACTCTTTAAAATTAAAACTTCTTAATACATCCACCCTTTATATCTATTTAAATAAAAAAATGGTAGACAGTGACGTCTTTTAATTAATATCTCGAATAGTTTCTAATCCATGCTTTAGTTTTGACATTTTTCTTTCAATACCACTCCAAAAATTACCCAACATGGTCAGATCTGGCAATTCTAATGACAAATAAATGTATATATCCCAGAAAGAATTTTCGAACTATTTTTTTTATTAGTACTGTCTTTATTAGATGAAAAATTAATTTTGTGCGTTTTAATTGAATCAGTCATAACTCTGTTCTCAATTATTTTTTTTTCTCGTCGTTCTACGATTTTTGACGAAATTATACTACAGAAATAACATTTTCCTTAATCACAATCTATAGATTATTCAAGTCTTTTAAAAACTACAGAACAAAAAAAACCTATCTAAAACTAAATAAAAAAATAACAAAAAAATCCTTAAACATTACTGAACAACAACAACTATATATATATTTATGTATGTATTAAGTTATTAACATATTTTTTTATTAAATATTCTTGTATTTTTTGAGTGAATTATACCAAAAAATAACATTTTCCTTAATCACAATCTATAGATTATCCAAGCCTGTTAAAAACTACAGAAAAAAAAACTATATAAAATTAAGTAACAAAAAAATCCTGTAATATTTTTTTTAAACCACTTCATATATTTCGTACATTTAATGCTCGTCATAAACGTGTTGTAAATATTTAAACTTAACAGTCTTGTACGTTCACCGTGGCTGCAAGTTGACACCGCACTGATAATTTTTCATGTACATTGTATGTGTAACAGCGTTAAGTGCACGTCTTATTTTTCTTCAGCGGAACACGTTTATGCGAAAGCTCCGTAATTATAACTTTGTCTAATCGAGACATGTGGCGCCTTTCTAATGACTTTCTTTATTACAATAGAGATTCGGGTTTGCCGACCATTACGTTAAGTTTGCAAGAGGTGTTTCACAGTTTCGAACTATGTTTTGTCCGAAAAATAGTCATTTCGCTTTTAAAACTTTCGTGTCAGCTTCATGCTACCATGCATTTGTATTCTAATCTATATATTACATGTGCATGTATTAAAATATTCACAGTTTAATAATTTTATGGCTGATTTTTTGAATAAGAAATCTATTTTTCATCTAAGCGAATTTTAAAAAGTCTCATTTTCCTCATTGAAATAATTATTAAGTTTCTATTTCTAGACAGAAATGTTTCATTGTAAAATAAAAATATATCAATAAGCAAACGATTAGAGATAAAAGGTAAGAAAAAAGAATATCGATGAAATTATTATTATACTACGAGGGTCGTTTGATAATTATAGTAAAAAATCAAGTTAAAAACAGTTTTTTTTTTAAAAAAATTGATTTTATCTCTCAGCATAGTCTTTTTGAGAGCTATACACTGGATCCAGCGTGTCTGCCAAAAAATGTATTGATGGCAGCGATGACATCTTCATTCGACGAGAATTTCTTCTCACCGAGTCAAATTTTCATGTTTGGGATGAGGAAGAAGACGCACGGAGCCAAGTCCGATGAATAAGGTGGATGAGGAATCTATTTGAATCATAATTCGAGCAATTTTTCTATTACGATGGTCGATTTTTGAAACGGCATGTTATCCTGATGAAAAACATTTTTTTCTACACCAATCATGCCGGTTTTGCTTGAGTTTTTCTTTCAAACGGTTCAACAATGTTGCATAATAGACTCCTGTTATCGTTTTTCCATTCGTTAAGTAGCCGATCAAGATGATTCCTCGGAAATTCCAACAAACAGTGGCCATCAAAACTGTATTCTTTTTCTTCGGTGGACTTTTACCAGTCTTTGTCCACTTCTTTGATTGCTTCGACTCAGTTGTATAATGGCGGATCCATGTTTCATCCACGGTGACGAATCGACGTAAAAAGCCTTCTCGTTTTTTTCCCATTTTTCCGGCAACTGCTACAATGATCGCTTCAAACATCTGTAGAACACGAACAGCGCATCGTTTCTGGCTGAAATTTCTCCATGCCACTTCGAAAAGTGTCACTTAATATCCATGACGTTACTGAACGAATGACGGCATCATATAAATGTACCAAACTTTTCAAACGACCCCCGTATTTGGTTCAGAACAGAATCGCCCGCAAAAAAATATTCTATATGTATTAGATTTATAAACCAATTTCTATTCCATACACTTGAAAACAAAATACCTTTTTCCGTACATTAAGAATGTATGAACGATACAGAATCGAAACTAGACGGTCTTTAAATAATAATAAAAAAAAATAAACATAAATCGAAAAGATCAAACAGAACATGGAATATCTATACTGTTCGATAGAAACGTTTTTAAAACTGTGTTATGAAAATATTGACTGGATAAATTGTATTCGGTTTACCGAAAAACGTCGAAATAACCTGAACCGAATGAATAATGTTTGCAGGAAGAGTTATTTCACAGCTCATTAATCATTGTAATAGAATATGTACACAATGTACTGCTATGCACTGTTCAAATAGTAATAACACGAGTCACATTTCTAGCTTAAAGTGCACTTTGTATCCACCTATATGTCACATAATCTAATATAAACGTATATTCATACACGTGTGTATATATATATATATATATATATATATATATATATATATATATATAAATATATGTATATGTATGTAGATACATGTAGACATATTTGTATATATGTAGGTATACATAACGAATGGTTGACCAGAGAGCTTCATGCGGTCAGTATTTCAGTATGGTTTATGCGACATTTCCTTGCCCTCTGACAAATAATAGTATGTCAGGAATGTAATACGAAAGAGAGTGTAATAGACGTATATACGGTTTTGAGAACAAATTTCTATCACGGTACACAAAATTCACCGTTCTATTTGTCCGAAGTAGTTTATTTCATTGGATGAATTCAACTGAATGAATTATTGCAGCCGTGTATTTTCATTGAAAAATTTTCTATGTACAGTAAATAAATGATTTTCATTGGGACATTCGCACACGTATACACACACATATACATACATACCTTTTATAGGCACAACTCAAGTATATATTTGATACTTTTTTTTTATAGAAAATGATTGTTTACTGACAAAAGGAATATATTCCCATCCTCATTATTTTGTACAATTTTACTCTATCTGACGAATAACTGACGAATCTATTGAATCACCATTAAACTTCCACACGAAAATATCAAAAAAAACCTGTTATCCCTATTTAGTATTTTAGTTCAACTGTATTTCAGTACAGAATCTCTTGACAGAATCGAAAAAGTGATCAAAGACATTTATTCGTTGCGCTGGAAAGTTCTTCCTCATGCGACAATTTCACCGGACCTAGCCTCGTCAGATTATCATCAGTTCCAGTAGCTCTAATATCACCATTTTAAAACAGCAGAAGAAATCCGAAAATACATTGACGACTTCATCGACTCAAAGCCGCCATCTTTTTTCGACAAAGGATTCGTCAGTTATCCAACAGATAGAGCGAAGCTTTACAGAATAATAGGAGATATTTTAAAGATTGAAATATATTCCAATTTTCCATAAAGAAACATGCGTTTTCTATAAAAAAAAAAGAGAGAACCGAATTAATTTCTGCGTGTGATATTTATAAAGAAAAATAATGTTTCGAATAATAAATACAAATAAGCTTATTTTCAATTAAACAATTCGTATCTCCTTTCATATTTTTAAGGTCAATCGAGACACTTTCCTCTAATTAAACAGTTCATTGCACCCGTATCCCCATACAACAACTCGACTATCTGGAAACTTCGAATCATTTCAACTTTGACACGAAACTCAAACGCAACTAATCCGAATAATAAGCTAATTCGAGTCTCATCGTCATGCATTTCGGTTACATTGAAATCTTAACACAATGAGCAATCGAATCGAGTGACGTGAACGGCTCTTAAGACAACTTGACCTCACAAGTAGACCTGTTCCGCTGTTCGATCCCCGCCGGCTTTTGTGTGAGTAGCACTCCGTCGGTTGAGTAACAATTCTGGTACGTTTAAATTGACCGTGACGTTCGTAATCAATGTTCACATTGATGAATTAGTAATTTGCATTTAAAACGCCACTTCAAACAAACCAGTAAAAAGCGTGTAGGCCCCAAACGAACACATACACGCGCGCACACTGATATGTCTCTGTTTGTATATATATATATATATACGTGTAGCTTATTTATGTAAATAGAAATTCGAAAATAAATATCATCCATCTTCATTTTCATTTCGTTGCAGCGATGATTGAGATTTTGTTTGTACGCGTTTTTCCGAATTCGAAATGTTAGCTGTGTAATTGAATTTTCAGTAATTGTTTAATAAACACGCCGTAAATTATGAGCTGGAGGATGTGTTTAATTAAAAAAAATGTATATTTTCGGTGTGTTTTATCGAAATTAATACGTGTGTTACGCTACTTTATTTCTTTGTGAAAAATTCTTATAAATAAAGTATCGTTTTCTGTGTCCCCTAAGAAAATATATCAATTTTTCACATCAAAAAAACGAAAATAGTACTTTTACTCTCCAAATGTTATTAATTTCAAATAAAATCTACTTTTTAAAAATTAATGAAAATTCGTATGCAACTTAACGTTTTATATAGACAGTATTGGTGTTAGAAAATATAAATCTTATTCAAATTTTACAGATTTAAAAGATTTTTTCTTTATGAACTGAGAAATATGAAATTTAACATTAACGAAGTCTAATATAATTAATGATGCAACATCTGAAAATCAACGCATCGACTTTAGTGTTAATTAAGAATTAGTTCAAAATTGAAAACTGGATCAATTCGTATTAAAATTATTACTCCAACGATTCTATTGCTTGAAATCTCTGGATTATTTTAGCATTTGAAACCCATGTTTCGATTCCGTGAGTAACAACAGAGGACAGATAAGGTGATCAAATTCTTATACCATAAGATAATGCTAGTACTATGACGAAATTCACTTTCACAAATGAACTTTTCTCTTGTCTCACAAACCAAAAATATTTATTACCAATAGGTAACAAAAAAGGAAAACATATTAACAATTTTTTT
Source organism: Acanthacorydalis orientalis (assembly GCA_034766995.1). Lineage (NCBI taxonomy): Eukaryota > Metazoa > Arthropoda > Insecta > Megaloptera > Corydalidae > Acanthacorydalis > Acanthacorydalis orientalis. The sequence continues at coordinate 46,684,044 of CM068317.1, forward strand.
TAAAAAAAGAATAGAGTTTTAAAATAATTATGACAAGGTTTCTAACACTGTAACTAAATTCACTTTCATTATGGACTATCATTTTCATAATATTCAAAGTATAGAATTTTTTTTACAAAAAAAAAACACATTTCTGTGCCTTGGTGCTCTGATGATGATGGTTTGAAACTGAAATATGTATAATATGATTATATGATAAGTATATAATCATATATGATCAATAATGATTTTTATTGAAAATTTTTGATCAGAAATTTTTTTATAGTTTGTGGTGTTAAATATAATTCGTTTCTAAGCCTGAAATGAATCGAAAATATTTTAAAAAAATTTCAAATGATACTTCAATAATAGAATCAAAGAATATACTTTACTTGAAGACAAAAACATTCCACAAATTATTTTTTCTCACACTATAAAAACCACAAACTATTTTCTACTGAAAAAAAATTCAATTTTTGATATGCACTCATTCCTATCCACATTTCAATGACAATATTTCTATTTTCAAAGCACTGAATTATATAAACAGATATTCTGTCAATGATAGCATCGAAATGTGTATAAGGAATCAAAAATAATCATAAATCAAACTTTTCGATTAAAAAAGGTTAATGGTTTGTATGAGTAAAAGAAAAAATCATTTATTAAATGATACTGAATTTTCAGGTTTGAATTATTTTATCTGCAAACATTTTGGTTCAACAATCAAATAGAGCTAAATAACTTTTTATCTAATAACTTGATTTATATATGATTTATATTCATCTAAATAACTTTTTGTTCTAGATTCAATTTGAATTCTTCTAGAATTTCTTCAGAAAATTCTTTCTAATAAATATGAACGCCCTAAAATATTCCTCATAGGTTCCTTGATCGTTCTTACTTATATCTTTCAAGTATCATAAATAATCATGTATAGAGAGAGTCAGAGGGAGAGACAGAGAAAGATAGAAACGTAGATAGAAGTAATAAGATACGGTGGGTGTAATATGTCTGTGATAATGAAGTGGCATATCAAACAAAGTCGGTATCAAAGTGATTTGGTGTTATATTAGTAAAATGATATTTTGCGGTTTCGTAAATTGACACATCCGCGGTCAAAGTAACTACTCGCATTATAAGCGTAGACTCAAATCAGTTGAGGGATTCTGCGGCATGTTTGGATTTGAGTTGTTGCCAACTCGGTTGTGTATAAACAGGAGATTATTAATTGAAAAGTTATTGCTTATAGCACTGCTAGATATTGAAACGACCCTTGTAAACATATAATGTCAACCGTGTAACATTATACACAACGGAATATGAATAAATATCCATATTTATTTATATATATATATATATATATACATGGTGTAAAAATTAATTAAATATTTTAATGTAATGAAACTGATTGTAGAAGAATACAACTATAGTAACTTATCAAAATTTAATCAAACAAGATAAAGAAATATATATGTATTATTTATTTAATATAGAAAATAGAAAATATCAAACAGTGGAATAATTGTTCCACCAGAAACCCAGTTTATTAATTACAGAAAACTTTTACTAGTAATATCTTCAAAAAATATTATTACAGGTTTACAAAAATCTTATTTAATATTTAACAAATTACTTATATAAATTAGCTAATATTTCATTGAATAATTCGATACATTTTCAAGAGAGAGAGAGAATGGAATTGATTTAAAGCTACTATGGAATTAGTGAAGATTTTTTCTAGCAATGAAATGAAGAATACAATAAGTTAAAACTAGATAGTACCATTTTTTCGTAACAATTAACATAAATTTTGACAAATCATTGCACAAAAATTGTTTAGATTGTGTTGATCAATTGTATTTACAGGCCATGAAATTGAAAATTGTCGAAATTTCTTTTTCACAACTTATATGAACAAGCAATAAGACGTTTTTAATTTACAATTTTTTTCAAAAAAAATCCATCATTTGTAGAACTGAATTTATATAAAATAATGGAGGATATTTTGAAAACTGAAATGTATTTCATTTTTCCATAAACATTCATTTTGTATTAAAAGGGCACTGAATTAATTTGTACGCCTAATATATATATATATATATATATATATATATATATATATATAATCGAACATCTATGTATTAGTGTATCATATTTTTGTTGATTTCAAAACTGATAAGTCGATTTTAGTTTCCTTCAGAATTGGTTTTTAGAAAAATCCATCATGTGTCAATATCCGGATTGATTGACACGTTATAGGCATTTGACGTTTATGACAGAAACGGATATACAACATTACATAAACAAGTATATATATATATATATATATATATATATATGTAAAAGATTTATGAGACATAAAAGTAAACGAAAATAAGTTGATATATGATTTATAACTACTGATTGAAACACTACATTATATTTGACATTTGATCTTATTCATGGCTAAAAATTCTTGTTTTCATGTGTAGAAAATATTTTTTACATGTAAAAGAGTGGTGTTAAAAAATAAGATGCGTTTGAAAATATTGGCATGATTCAGATTATTTTTTTAATTGTGCTGTACGTTTATGGTTTTATAATCTGGACGAAAATATATGATAAGAAAATGATATTTATATTTAAAAATCATTTTGTGTTGTCTGAATACATTTTTATTATTTATGAATATAGTTTAATAGAAATAAATTCTTCATAAATATAAATAATTAACTTAAGTAAATAAATAGTTGAGTCCATACAGGGGATGAGGAGAGAATTAAAAGTGTTCTTTATTCTTTATTAAAAAAAATTATGGTCATCATTTATTAAAAAAATAATGGTAATTATTTTTTTAATTTAAAACTGTTCTTTGATTAATATTTAGTGTATTTTTTTATTTATGTAGGTCTTCATTTGTCTGTTTCTAAAAAAGAATCAGTTTTTTTTAAATATAAATTTTATAAAATAAGTTATGGATTCAATAATGGAACATAAAGCAGTATATAAATTAAAAAAAATTGTAAAAGATAATTAAAAGATAATTATTGAATGAATTACCTTTCTATAAATTGATTATTGCTACTATGTGTGGAAATTAATTCGGTGCCTTTCAATTAAAATATTTTTTCGTTGTTTTAGGATTTTGAAGTGCCAACCTTAATATTTAAAAAAACTATATATATATATATCAAGTAGCTGACAATCTCACAAAATAACAGTAAACACGATGGTGTCCAAAAAGCAGAAATTAAGCATTGCATACTTTTCACATTTTGGAGATTGAAATTTATTCCATTTTTTTCATTAATAAACATTCATTTTCCATAAAAAAAACACCGAATTAATTTGTAATCCTAATACATACACTAAAAATATTCTAAATACGATTTTACAGAAGTGCTTATATTTTTTGAATCACTTTTAAAGTCCGTACACGTTTTAAGACAATATAATTAAAAAAAAATCTTTATCGAAATTGATTTAAGCCACAATACCGAAATTATCATCACATTTACAGATTATATATTGAATGTATGATTAGAAAATCTGTATCAACTTTTCTGTATATTTTCTGTCCTTTAAAACTCTAGAGATGATAGAAGATCGATTTAAATGCATATAATCAAGAATCTAATAATCTTTTATCGAATATTTATGATAAGAGACGTTTTTTATAATTTGTGGAGTGATGGAGAAATTGATTTGTGAAAGTGAATTTAATTACAGTACCAAAATTATGTTGTAATATATAAATACATGTTTAGAAGTAATGAATTGAGTAATTAATATTGAATTATTTTTCAGAAAAACGATAACTAATACTTTATTTAAAATTCGATATATATATATATATATATATATATATTTATGACGTGCTGAATACTCATGAAATTTCATAAAGTATCAACTGATGTATACAATATATTTACAACACGTATCCACGAACTCATACCCGATCGGTCATCAGTTCTTTATGCTAACCACTCAACTACGAACCGAACTCAATCGATAAATTACCGAAATTAAATAGATGGAAGGATACTTTTTGGATCATTAATCATTGAACATTCGGCAAACGGTTTCTTTTTAAATACAATCAATCAAACATTGACGATGTACACATACATTCGTGTATGCAAATCGATATTAATAACTATAAAGCGTGCGAGTGTTTGTAATTGCTTTTCACATACAGATCGAATGTAAATAGTAATTAGATTCATCTGTACAGCCAAATATTTATTAATTCACTACGTCGGATAAATTGAAGTCGGGAGAACAAAAAATCAATAACCGTCGGACGTTCATTCAATGTTACATTCATAAATTCCATTTGTTTACTACGATTATATCATCAGCATAATTTCATCAACGTTCAGTAAATAATATAATTACATTTAGTCGGATGAAATTTATAATTTTACATACATTTTTATACTCAGAAATATATATATATATAAAAAATTAACAAAATTTTATATTTATCCATTTCTTTTTGTAATTATTATATTTTATAAATAATCTTATTTGCAACTAAAAATTTTAAACTTAAGCTCTACATATTAGGTTGGTAGAGAAATAATTACGGTTTATGCCCCCATTTGTCACTATTTTTTGATTTTCCTAGGTGTTTTAAGTGGTCCAGAATTGTTTAATAACTAACGACTAACTTTTGTGCAAGCTCTCGAATTGTTGTGTGTGGTTCTGATTTAGCTAACGCCTTCAGTTGCTCGTTATGAACTGAAGAAAGATGCCAGAGACCTTCCTTATCTTCAAGGCTCTCGTCCTCAGTACGAAATTTTTGGAACCACCATCGCACCATACATTCCTTAACAGTACCCATACCACCCGTTTTGGACTCATACAAAAAAATACTCTTATTTGTTTCTTTTTACATCTTTAATTCAGCAGTCCAATTTAAAACAAAATTAATAATAAAATCAAAGTTGATGTTACCAAAATATAGACCCAAAAAATGTACTTTAAAATGATATTAACATCAACATGATGAAAAAACACATTCATTGAAAAATAATTTGGAATTCAGAAAACAAAAACCGAAATTATTTCCATACCAACCTAATATTAAAAATAGTGTATCTGTCTTGGTGAAAATTCAATTATAAGTGAATTAGAGAATACTATAGACTTTTTGACAAGGGATTTGAATGAAAACATGTAAAAAAGTCATGAAAAATATAAGAAAGTGGATAAAAACTTAAGATCACATAAAAAGCATGTTTGAAAAATATTATCTTCAACAGTTGGTCTATAATATAATTTATGGATTAAGCATAAGATTTATTTCGGTATAGTTCTTCAACTATTAACAAATGATGAACAAATCAAATCTTGTCATGACATTTGAAAAATTAGATTTTTTGATTCAAACATTTTTCTCAATCCATTTCTTTATATATATATATATATATATATATACACATATAATTTATGAAAACAAACAATCATAATTTATTCATCCAGACACTTCTCATCGATCGGTAATATGCGAAAATGTATTTATAAAATATATAAAAAAATATAGATGCTACATTGTACGGCGCTGACAGTAAACAAACAGTACTGTGATCATAGGAGGCGACGTGGGTACAAGAGGTACTGTTTTTATGAAGTTGGCACACATGCATGTTGTTAACATCCGGTTCCGGACTACAAGAGTAAGCTGACAAATGCTCCCTTTTATCAAACGTTAAAATGCAGAAACTTTTAACCTCGGAGGCATTAGGTTTTAAATTGAAAGTTCTCGTAAATGCGACACAATATCATTTATATATTTATATATATATATATAGAGAGAGAGAGAGAGAAAGAAACGGAAACATAGAGACAAATGTATAGAATTTACTCGCACAACGTACTCTGACAGTAATTTTTATCATTTAAACTGTTTCCAAATGGGAAAGTTTCATAGATGGTTGAAAATATATATTGTTAGCTGATTTTATTTTCTTGTATCAGATATTCTTGTCAGTATAATTATTATACAATCAAAACATTCGACAGACATGCTTTTCATTTAAAATTTTAATAATTAGTATTGCTTTCATGTTGATTCTTAATACTTCTTTGATAAATATTTAGTCTCCGCACAAAACAAACATTTTGTTGTATAGAAATGTCGAATAATTGATTAATTAAAATATATTCGTTGTTCGGGCACTCTGACTAAATTCATTGTCGTTAATTAATTCTTTTTTTGATCCCAGAAATTCCAACAATTTTTCTTCTCAAAAATGTGCAATAAATTGTTATTGATTGCTGTTTAAGAACAATTTCGATGGAGATTCTATCTTTTTTTATTAATCATTCCGATAATGTTTCCTCTGATTGAATTTAAATATTTATTTTATTATTTTGAAAGTGTTAAAGTACAGAAAAATCACTTCATTTTTTTTAAATGTTTTAATCTCGCTATTTGTAGAAAAATATTAATATTTTTGTTAATTAACTGAATATTTGGATTTGAAATCATAAATAATTTCATTAATTTTTCAAAGAGGAAAGATTTTGGACACAGAACGATTTTTTGATAAAAAAAAATATATTACATTTATAATATTTTGAATATGAATAGCAAGAAATGTTGATTGGTTGTACCTACAATACTTTAATTAATAGCAATTATTTTTCTACCAGCCTAATATTTTTTTTAAAAAAAAATTTTAATTGAAAGGTCAGTTTAATACCAAAATATTAAATGCAAACATTCAATAAAATAATTCAATAAAGTAACAAATTATATTTAAAGGAAAATGAATGACAAGAAAGCTTTCAAATTATAATTTTCAATTTTCTTGTGTACAAATAATTTCTTTCAAAAATTATGTTTTTCTCAAAATTAAAATTATGAATATGTTGCATTTACTTTCTCTTAAATACAACTCTGTTTACTTATTAATTTTTTCATACAATTTAAATGTAAATTTCATAAGTTTTTTCTTACCAGACAAATATTTTTAAACCCTTTAATCTATCTCAAATAAAATCATTAAAAATATAAAAATCTAAGTACACTCCACGCCCAATTGTTTTATAAAAAAATATTTAAACTGATATTAAAAAAGCTTTCATAAAAAATATCGTTCGTGTAGAATCACCGAAAGTACATAAAATGAAAGATAATTTCCAAATGTAAATATATATATGTATATATATATATAAAGCAATATTTGATATTAATGTCTTACGTTTTCTCTCTCATGGAATTGCTCCACCACCGTAAAAGATTATTCATTAAAATTTGAAAGCAAGACGACAGTAAATATGTGCACATTGAATGTAAATATTTGAAGATACCATCATGATTCTTTTTCGTTCAAGCATTGTTTGATAAAATGCTTCAATGTAGATTTTTAATAACAAATATGACCGTACTTGAAAATATATGTTCCGTTTTATGAAAACGTCAAAGACAGTTCAAGTCTCTCTCTCTCTCTCTCTTTATGTATATATATATTATAATCGGATCAACTTTAAAACCCAAACAATCATTATTACAAATAGAATAATAATTAGATATAAAATTCAATCGATTTACGGATGAAAGTCAAATTGAAAACTTTTCTATTCTTGTGAAACCGTTCTTCACGGCTAATCTATTCGAATGCTTGAGGTTTTGCTTGGATATTTTTTACAACTGATCTAGAATCTCATTTTATTCAGTTTGAATTTTAAAGTTTTCATTGAAACACGTTCTATTTTGAAATGATCATTATTGAAAATTGTATAGCTCAAAAAATTTATTTGCTTCATTAAACACTTTTGATAAAATCTACTATATATGTGTATGTATATATATATATATGATTTTTCTTCGCAGATGAAACACTTTTTGTTGTATTTTATCAAATCGTATTCGACCTCTGATGAAATTCCACCGACGTCTAACACCCACCACCTCCCCTATATACGACATTAACTCGAACCAAAACCCGACGTAAATTATGATCAGCTTGACCTTTCAATTCCGCAGATGTGTCTTCAGTTTACACGCACGAGGTGTATTTGTGTGACTCGCTTAGGAAAATCAACAGATCGACCCAGTAATATATAGAAAGGACGAACGAAGCAACATGCATCGTACGTATTCGTTACAGTGGCGGTTCAGGTGATAATTTGTACGTTTATGAAAATTGTTTTCCAGCTAGTGAACTGGAACTGAATGGCCGTTTCGAGAAAAATTACAATCGTAGATTAAATATTTATAAATTATAATATAAAATACAAGTGAAGTAATCTATAGATTTGTAAAAGTTTACATAAATTAATTTGTTTCAGTTATTGTCATTCTGTTAAATTTAATTCTGAATAAAAACAATTAAAGAACAATCATTTCAGAAATTAAAGACGTTATAAAATCGATAAATTGCAACGGTTAAACATGATGAGATTACAAAAACAGATTTCTAAGAAAAACTTTTGATTTTAAGATTAAAATAATGATTAAAATAAATTCTGTAGATTAACATTCTGAAGATTATTACCATTAAAATACTTATTATCAATAATTATTAGGTTGGTAGGAAAATAAGTGCGGTTTTTGTTTTCTGAATTCTAACCTGTCAGTGTTGTAGACTCTATTCAAACTATTGAGAGCATTACAGTTATTTAAAAATTTATAAATTCTTAAATGAAATACAAAAGTGAAATCAGTTACTTAGAACGATTCAACAATTTCTGAGCTGTAAATTTGTGAGAATATTGTTCTGAAACTGTGGTAAAATCCATTTTAATCAATTGAATTCTTTTTCCTTCCCACAAACTACAAAAAAAGTTTTTAATCAAAAAAGTCCAATAAATCATTTCTGATCTTTTTTATTATTAGTTATGCAAATTTCAATGACGATGCAATCACCTTCAGAGCGCAAGGTACAGAAAAACCTTCATTTGTAAAAATAGTAAATTTGTATTCCGAAATTTTCTAAATTCCAATTTTATCAAATATAAAAAAAATCATTAAAAATATATTTTTGAATATATTTTTAATATTATTAAATTATTGTTCTTTAACTACTCCTTCTATGTAATATCTGGAATCTTCGAAGCACGCTATGAAAATTTAATAAAAAATTTAGATTAACTCTTGACTTGTATTGAAAAATCAAAAATAAAACTTATTCATAGTTATTGAAAATATATTTAAAAAAAATAAAACTCATTTTCTCAATACCGTCGAAACTGACTAAGGTGTTTATAATCCTGGACCCCGATTGAGATTCATCACAACATAACAATTTTCATAAACGCAACGTGCTGTAATCGTTCGACAAACAAACAAAACGTTGTTCAAAGTTTCGCCTGTTCGCGCCGCACGATATAAAGCAAACAATCGACGCCACTGTAAGGCAACGTCGGTTTATTTGTCGAAGTCAATCAATTATTGATTCAGCGCGTCGATGGTCCACCCCTGTCCAACGTCTGTACGGTTGCCGACTGCCGAAGCCGAACACATTTCGAATTCAGATGCGCGAGAACGAACCGTAGTGAGGGTCGAATATAGCTCGACTGTCCTACTGCTTGTTCGTGCGCGTACAGTGGGATATGAACCGGAGCTAGCTGATTTAGGGGATGCGCGTGATAATTATAGTATCCACGTTCGAATATTTATGGTCGCATTAAAATAGGTCCGAGTGATCTTTACCGAATCGCTCGAGTGGATCGTGATTTCAGTATTTAGTGGGGCAAATTTATGCGTGCGTATTTGTCATCGTTTTTTTTTTAAACTGTACACAAAATTTCAGCCGAACTTCGAACGGAAAATCGGAATGTAACGCAATTTATTTTATAAAAAAATATCGCCTCGATTTACGATATTTGATAATGCTTTGAATAATTTGGAAACACTGCGGGATTGGAAATCCTGATTGCTCGTTTGTAATAAATTCGTCTCTTTAATCCACAACTAGTTCTACTTTAAATAATAAATCTATACGAGAGATAAATCGAAATTTTAATTTCTACCTCGACTGATCATTTTCATATAACAGCGTTTATCGGTTGAATCAATAAATGCAGAATCGTTTAAAATTTTAAATATTTCTGTACTGACAGAGATATATTACACACCCAATGAAGAATATGTAGTTCAATTAGACTTGTTTAAAATTTTATACAAAGAAAAATCATTTTTAAAGAAATCACCTATTGTTAATGTGAAGATATGTTTGTAAGAATCCGGAATTATTTTCAATCAGCTAAGAGGGATTTGAGTAAAAAAATCAATAAAATGATACATTTCTAGAATATAAATAATAAATTAAAAAAGGATTAATTACTTTTAAAATAAATTTCTACAATAAACTGAAAAAAAGAACAACTAAACCCTAAAATTATTAATTAATCATAACAGAAACATTTTTGTTTTCTTTTCTATAATTAAAAAGCAGTCCTGATGTCTTCAAATACTTTTTTTCGTGTTATGATTGGTTGATGGAGATCACGTGATCTCTATTCTGATTGGTTGACATCAGTCGCATGTAAGTAGCTCCCTTACGGTGTACAAAGAAAGAAGGTATAGAATTTCAGTATAAAACTGATAAGAAGTTTATTCATAATACTGTATACACTGTAGGTTTAGAGTAAAAAAAAATTGTTACACATTTTGACTTTTCCAATAAAAAAATTGCTACTTACATTTAAAGTAGATTATTTGTGTATATAATTTATTAATTTCTGTTATTCGTTAGGAGAGAGTGAGTGTCACAAGCAGAAAGCGGAGCTAGTTTTTTATAAAGCTTCGAATTCTGTATGAAATCTGTTTTATATAACACAACCAAATTAAAATTATTTTAATGCTGATAAATCAATAATTCAATATTAAATATCTGAATATGATTTGATTTGACAATTTTTTTTATATTAAACCTTTCATTACCTTACAACTTTTTAATGTCCGATCTAAAAATATTTGGACCAATATGCCTTTTGAAGCAATTTAATAAATTAACAAATTTTTCTCAAAAATAAAAATATCTTAACGGTTTTTTTGTATTTTATTGTAAAATGTATTTACTTTTACATAAGAAAAATAATATTTTCTATGAAAAAATGAAATGAAAACAATTGTCATTACATAGGTTGAAATTGTATTGAAAAAAAAATATCGGCTTAAGATATTTATCTGGAAAAATGTAATGCCGATATATCAGCTCTAATTTACTAAATTACTAAAAGAGCTAAGATATTTAATAACTACTGATAAAATCGAAAAGTCTAACAAAATAATGATTTTTATATTTTGGTACAGTAAGTTTAAATTTAAAAAAAAAAACTTATTCAATTTAACAAAAGATAGAGTAAGTGTATTTCACTAAACGAATATTTTTTTTAATTCCAGTCCCAATTCAATTTCATACTCGAACACAAATACTATTATAGCTTCTACTCTTACTAAACTTCTTTAAAAATATCTCAACACATTGATTTTCTAAAGTTGCCCACTACAATTTGTAAAAGAAGTAAAAGTTTTGTCGGTCTAGTGTTGGGAATGTCAGTGTTTGATATATTTATTTTCACAAGTTTAACAACATATTTTTTGTACTCTCAGGTACAAAAAGTTTCAACATTACTACAAACTATATACATATATATATATATATATATATATATATATATATATATAAATGAGCACGACGAACAAATAAAAAACACGTTCTTTAAACGAAGAAACCGAAAAGAAAATATATAGTGTTTATTTTCAACATTTGGCCAAAGTATAGTGCTGTAATTCTGCAATTTTTTACTATAACAGCTTGAGTTCTCTCCAAGTAAATTAAAGTCAGTGGGTGTGGGGGAGCTAAGTTTAGGTACTACAGGTAAATATATGAGGTGTGTGTTAAATGTGGGGGATGGTCGAAATTTTTCGACATAATTATAACTCGCATACATACATATACATACATATATATATATATATGTGTGTGTGTGTATGTGTGTGTATGCATGACGGTGTTGTTGCGACACACACACACACATAATATATATATATATATATATATATATATATATATATATATATATATATATAATGTGTATGTGTGTGTAATTATAAACAGAAGTCCTACGAAACATGTTCGCAATTTCTGGCACCAATTATTTTTGACTTATTCTCGAAAAGAGCATGTAAAGAATAAAAATTATTTTTGAAAATAATCCATCCCCAACTCCAAAACCTATATTAGAAAAATATTATTCATCGAAATGTAATAAATTTAGTATTTTCATTAAGAAATATCACATAGGAATTTTAACCCCGGACAGATATTCGTGTACACATCTGAGAAAAATATTCGTTTAAGAGAAAACCGATAAATTTCTTTTCCAAAAAAAAAAAAAACATTCAACCAAACCCAATATTCAAATGATAGCAATAAAAAGAGTCATAACAACGGCCGTTTATTTACGACACGTTATTGGATTAAATCATTAAAAATGTTATCTGGAACACCCTGTGCGCTGTGTATACATAACGATCGATGTATTGTCTCCACACACACATACATAACTTAAATCCAATCAAGTCTTATCTGGCAAATAGTTATATATTGATGAATAGAGATATTCGTGTATAAAGAAATTGGCGGAATACTCTGCAAACAGCAATGTCGAACTGTCACATCGAACAAGATTTATATACGATCGTGTCGGACGCGTACAACAAGCGAATGAATTTGTTTTTGACATGCGTGCACACAAATAAATATATATATATATATATGTCTAGTTTATGTTTCAATATTTACTGTTAACAGTAAAAGTCCAGACAAAAATATTTCCACGAAAAATGGTACATGACTCGTGTAATGTTTGTCCACTTCAAATTATTATTATGAATAAAATTTATGACGGTTTTTTTTTTATTTAGATGTGTCATAAAATGTATAACAATGTTAGCTTTTTTTTATTTTAAAAAATATATTCTATTGAAACTGAAACGAAATGTAGTAACACCTCTTAACATGAAAAATAAAAATTAATTAATTGTTTAAGGTTGTAAAATATATCTATCTTATATTAAGACTAGAAAATGAAGACTGAATAGTAATACACTATTTATAGCAGTAGTATATCTTCTTTATTTTTGAAGTAGAAAAACAATTACGCTGGACCGAAAATAAGATTTAGTTATAAGATCTAACATGAAAAATGAACATTGGACTATTGTACAATATACATATACCTAAAATTATGACTAAAAAACTAAGACTGAATAGTAATACACTATTTACAGCAGGATTGGCTTCTTTATTTTTGAAGTAGCAAAAAGAATTACACTGGACCGAAAATAAGATTTAGTTATGAGACATGAGATGAAAAATAAACATTGAATTATCTATTTATGGTTGTAAAATATATATCTAGATAATATTATGACTAAAAAAATAAGACTGAATAGCAATACACTATTTACAGCAGTACTATATATTTTTTTATTTTTTAAATAGAAAAACCGATTATACTGGAGTCAAAATAATATTTAGTAATACGATCTAACATGAAAAATAAACAGTGAATTATCTATATAGGATTATAAATATATATCTTTCTGATATTATGACTAAAAAAATAAGACTGAATAATAATACACTATTTACAGCAGTATTATATCTTCTTTATTTTTGAAATAAAAAAGCATGAATGAAAACTGAGATATTTTACTCAAACATTTACTGAAAGAGCATGTAGTAAAAAATTAACAATCCGATAAATTACACAAAATAATTTCTGTCTTTAGTAAGAACAATTTGTGTCCTTAATTAGTTTACATTTAAGCATCGTTTAAACAACAAGCAATAAAGGCAAGTAGATCAATTTCTCTTTCTGTCAGAGAAACGAAACAATCTAAACACTGTAATCATTCTAGTCGACATTAATACACCGTCCATAATTTCTAATTTGGAAACTTGTCCAAGATGAATGTGACACTTCACAAAATTATCCCAAATAATGTTTTTTTTTTATTAACTTTTCACTGAACCGCTTATTCAATCAATTTAGTGATTTACTTTTTTATTTATAATTGATTTATTATACAATTGAAACCATATACATATACATATATATATATATATATATATATATATATATATATATATATTGTATATAGACTCACACAAACTATATTTGTGAACAAACACTGTGGAGTATAAACTATTGAACCTCGACCATTAATCAAGCAGTAATTGAATTTCAAGTGCGGGAATGGTTAGTGCGTGTTATTTATTAAATTGAAAAATTATACTGTTATTTATAGGACTGGAGAACGAAGTTGAGATTTTAGCTTCAGGATTGGAATTGAATCAAACTTACATACATTAAAATAATACTGTGTGTTCAATAAAACGTTTCTTCTAAATTATTTTATTGAGATAAACAAAAATATTTCAAAAAATCTCATCCAAAGATATCACAGATAAAAATAAATTGAAAATGTGAAAAAAAATGTATCTAATTTCTATTCTTGTTATTTCTCTTGTCTATTTCTCGTTATATTATTCAATTTATATCTTTGAAACTGTCCTCTATTACTAGTAGATAAATTATAGTGCAGAGAAATTTAATTACAGTGACTGTATGAAATGTAAATAGAGTAAAAAACATGTCTGACAATGAAAAATACTCATAATATGATAAAAATATAAATCTTTGACTAGAAATATTTTTTAGGTCTTTCTAAATATTCTTTAATTTCTGATTTTTGAAAATTATACAGAAATCTTGTTTAAAATCGTACTAACATTCCTGTTTTTTAAAAATCGTTTTGAATCTCGTACTGATACAAAAACAACTTTCATATTTCTAAAATTATAAGAAGAAAATTCTCAAAATAATTGAATTAAAAAAACTAAATACACAATTACAGAATAACTACAAAAAAAACATCACAATTTCATTAATAGATCTATGAAATTTAATTACAGTGATTAAAAAATATAAATACAATAAGAAAAAGTAAATTATTTTCAAAAACTTGATCTAGAAATGAATTTTTAACAAAAAAATCATTGACTAAAATTTGATGCGCCATAAATCCTCCCCTCGAGTAGAAATCATTTTCAGAACATCTTTCTACAAATTTTTTTACTTTCTCATGAATAAAAATTACACACAAACATTTTTGAGAAAACATACTAACATTTCTGTATTTTTTAAAATCATTTTGAAACTCATATTGATACAAAGACAATTCTCTTATATTTCTAGAACTACAAGAAGAAAATTCGCAAAGTAATTGATTTCAAAAAACTAAATCCACAAACAGATAGCAACAACACGCGTCGTAGTTTTATTAACAGATCAATTAAATTTAATTGAATTGGCTGTACTAAATATAAATCTAATAAATAGAAAATATCATTTTCAAAAACATGATCCAATAACGAATTTTCAAATTATTGCAAACAAAATTAATCCCCGGACTGGAAATAAATTTCAGAGAATGTTTTTTAATTCCTGATGAATAAAAATTATACAGAGCCCCTGTTTTAAATAGATCAATCAAATTTAATTGAGTTGACTGTAGTAAATGTAAATATAATAATTTAAAAATATTATTTTCAAAAACATGATTTAAAAATGAATTTACAAAATTATTGCAAACAGAATTAATCCTCGACTAGAAATATTTTTTTTAATGAAACATTCTAAATATTTTTTTGAATTCCTGATGTATAAAAATTATACAGAAATATTTTCAAAAAATCGTACTAATAATCCTGACTTTCAAAATGATACTGATTCGAAAGCGACTCTCTTATATTCCTATATGAAGAACATTCTCAAAATAATTGAATTCGAAACTAAATCGGCAAACAAACAAATAATAATGACAACAAACGTCACAGCTTGATTAACAGATCAATCAGATTTAATTGCAGTGTACGTAACAAATATAACTGAATGGATTAAACTCGGTGCGTGGAAATCTTACCTCTGAACTAGAAGAGCTATCCTTTATTGCATGACAAATGAAATGTTCAAGCACTGCTCTCACATGGTATCCGACACGTTTCCTGCAACAACAGATATATTCGTATGAAATATGACATATGTCAGAAAGAATAGACTATCAAATTACTTGCCGAAATCAAACGGAACAAGGACGAGCAAATACAATTTATATACAACTCAGTCATATGGAATATTGATCGGTCAACAAAAGGTCACAGGTTAGGTCTGATTGTGACAGATGTTAAAATGCAATTTTTTCGACTGTCATACAGTGAATGTCGATGTGTATTTTCAACATTCGTTTAGAGTCGCACATTCGCACACACATATGTATATAAACATGTATATGAGAGGGTCGAAAAACGACAATTTTCCTTTTTAATAAATTGTATGCATCCAATCTAAACACTGCAGTTGTTGAACAGACAGGCGACACGAGATGTGTAACTTGTCTGTCCTTTGTGAAGGAAGTTTTTTTTTCCGGTGGTTCTCTCATATTCCCCGGAGAAATTCTGGAATGGTTTCTAGCATTTTACGAATGATTTTTTTATTCTTTGAATACTTTATGACAATGAAATATTTCAAACTGGCAGTGTGTCCGTTCTTTCTCTCGAAATTTATTGTATTTTAAAGGTCGTATAAGTTTTAACATACCGAACATAAAGTAAATATTCGAATCAGGAAATTAAAAATACACACACATATATATATATATATATATATAATCTTTTTTTATTTTTGACGTAAAAACAATTACACTGAATCAAAAATAAAAATTATAATAATGAAAATACATTCAGTTTTTATATTCATAAAAATTAGTAAGATCTAACATGAAAAACAAACATTGAATTATCTGTTTACGGTTATAAAATATATATCTTGTTTAGGTTTAGGTTTATAATATATATATATATATATATATATATATATATATAATATGAAAACTAGAAAAGCAATACTGAATATTAATACACTATTTACAGCAGTATTATATTTTCTTTATTTTTGAAGTAGAAAAAAGAATTTTACAGGACCAAAAATAAGATTAAATTATAAGATCTGATATGAAAAATAAATATTGAACTATCTGTTTAGGATTGTAAAATATATCTAGCTAATATTAAGATTAAAAAAGTAAGACTGAATAGTAAAACACCATTTACAGCAGTTTTATGTATTCTTTATTTTTGAAATAAAAAAAAAAAAAAAAAATAGACTGGACCAAGAATAAGATTAAAAATATTTGTTTTTTCTATAATCATTAGTTTTGGTTAGAAAGACATGAATTAGTAATGAGAAACAATTATATATATATATATATAATTGAAACATATATATATATATATATATATATATATATATATATATATATATATATATGAAAACATTTTAGAGTATCAAATACACTTATTGTTATTTATATGAAAAATTTTTGTATGCTTTCATTCAAAATTCATTAATCTTTTTCACCTAAATTCATCAGATTTTTTTATAAAACGTCCGATGTAATAAATTATTCGTATTGTAACGATGAAAAACAAATGTGGATTTCATCCGTTCTGTTCTCTGCGATTGTACAATTCGAGCTGTCACCTTTCCGGATTTGATTCAGAGTTTCCAGGTTACAGATAATTATTTTCGGGTTTAGTCGCTTTTTTACAGGCCAACGCATGGAGCGGTCGCCTATTCAAAATTTATACTTTTTCCATTTGAGATTTTTAAATATTGACTCACGCGGAACCTGTCCGCACATTTTCAAATGCGATTCGTATGTTTATCTGATTGAAATAGAATACAGTTTTTTTTAATATAAAAAAGGTTCGATAAAGTACTTTGAAGTTTTATCTTTTCATGGAACGTATATTTACAAATTTTAATTTTTAAATCGAAGAAATATTTGAGAATGAATACTTCAAATATTTTCTAACACAGGTTTGAAAAATTCAGTAATTAAAAAATGATATTCTTTACTTTTACAAAAAGGCAAATACTTAATAATAGAATATTAAATACTGGAAAAACTTAGAAACAAATATGAAATTAATAAATATTCTCACGCTAGAGGTACAAGTAAGAAAGAAGAAGTATTGTTCATAATTCATCCAAATAAAAAAAGCGAAATTTCAAAAAAATACAGGAATATAAAGGAATGTCAGGTGTATGAAAGAAACTAACTTATTTATAAACTTAGCAATTATTATATAAGTAAAACAGTACTTATATATATATATATATATATATATATATATATATATATACACAAGGGAAGATATATAATAAAGGGAAATATTAAGTAAAATTACACAGAATTATTAATTATTTATAAAATATTTCTTTTAAAGAAAAGGCAAACATTTTTAAATGTGGTGGTTGAGTCAATCTGAATATAAACGACTAAAATATGCTATAATTCTCTTAAAAGTGGCCATTTTTTCTGAGATTATTAATTATATGGTTGGTAGGAAAATAATTGTGGTTTGTGACCTTCAAATTCATATACATTTTTCTTTTTTTCAATTTTCCTAGCTGTTTCAATTGGTTCAGAACTGTTGAATGTGTAAACTCTCACATTTTTGTGCGTGATTCTGATTCAACTAAGGCCTTCAGCTGGTCGTTATGAACTGAAGAAGAACGCCTGCGACCTTCTTCATTTTCAAGGCTCTCATCCTCAGCACGAATTTTTTTTAACACTATTACACCGTACATTCCTTAACAGTACTCATACCAAAAGCATCGTTTAATTTACGAGCAGTATCTGCTGCTCTACTACCCGTTTTGAACTCATAAAATTGCTCTTATCTGTTTCTTTTCAATCTTTAATTCAATAGTCCAATTTGAATCAAAATTAATAACAAAACCAAAGTCGATGTTACCAGAATACAGACCGAAAAATCCATTTTAATATAATATGAACACGATGAAATGACACTTTCATTCAAAAAATTAAGATTAGGATTCAGAAAACAAAACCGGAAATTATTTTCCTACCAACTTAATATTTACAAGATGGACAATTATATTAAAATATAAAGTGAATCTCAATACATTGAAAAAACAAATAAATAACCATTTCACTAATAACAAAGTGTTTTTAAGTAAACTGAAGACTAAGTTGAGTGTTTAAAAGAAATATCGACTTGATTATGTACACAAGACCCGCACCGTTTATCTAAATATATTTCCATAAACGTTCTAAAACCACACGAACTGAAACTATTCCGAATCTTCGGCACAGAGAGCGCGTTCGTCGAGCGAGAAGAAAAAAAAACAGTTTCACCTCTTAAACTAGCGTCGACAAACATTTGTTGCCAAACAAAAACACGTGTGATAAAGCGTAGAAAACAAATTGTAGTGTGGGGAAAACGCAGAGGTATCAATGATGCTACAACAGGGAGCGATTTTGCGGTGTAGCCTGCGTGACACGGGTTCGACCTGTTCTCTAAACAGCGAGAGTTCTCACGTACACTACATTCACACATACATTTATGTAACGGGCTTACACGTACGGACATCCTCTCCACACACACACACGCACGCACGTGCTCTTATAGACGCAAGAGTGTAATAAACGTGGTGACATTTAATACGCCTTCAAGTGCACCACACCCTTTGATATATCGAAACCCTTAAAATGGCGACCTGTACGGATACACTCGATGTTGGCGTTTTAAATTTTAAAACGAGAAAGACATGATACAAAGAGATAGTGACGAAATTACTACACAGAACGGCTCTTCGTGGGGAGCGATATGTAAATGCGAGAGGGAAATTTCGGCCGTGCCGAAATTTCAGAGAGAAAATCATATTTCTTTCGTTAAAAATGTACTTACGGCACGCACACTTTTCCACATCTAACTTCGAATATATTCTATTGTTTGTAGTTTCATTTTACACGACGACTTTTATTTACGGATACGAACACATATATTCGTACAAGAAGAAGGTTCGTTTCGTTGTTTTTTTTTTTGACTCAAACATACTTCTTCAATCGTATACGCCTATCAATTTTTATATAATATTTAAACTTGTGAATAATTTTATATTATTCATATGTTGCTATCGAATTTTCATTATTTAACAGGCACTAATGACTTAATGACACTAATGACAGCTATCGAAGCGGTCTAAAACCACACTAATCAACCAACCATCCATTATTTAAAATTGATACATCTACTTCACCAAAAATACTAACATATAAATCTATTAAACAATCAAATACATTCTTCATAAAATGAAAAAAATCTGTAGAAATTAAAATAAATTAAATCACAAATGTACAATTAATAAAATATTAGGAGGTTGCATTGAAAGCCACTGTTTTTTGATCATTTATCAGCATCTCCTTTCTTTCTAAATCTTTCCCATGGCTTTTAAATGTCCTAAAATGATTGATTTATCAACTCCGTGCTGTTGAGCCAATTCTTTGGATGTTTGAGCAGGATTTTCTTCCAACAGAGCTTGCACTTGTTCGTCTTCGTACTCTTTCGATTGACCCGACCGTTGTCATTATCACAAAAATTACAAAAAGTACCGAATCCTTGAAAATGGTTTGTTCAGCTTTAGAAGAAGGTACGACGCATAAAACATGTAAAAAATACTTAAACAGTGGAAAAGGTCCGCAAATGCGTTACGACTTCATCGAATCAAAGGAGATATCTTTTTAATAAGGGTTAGTAGTCAGTTATCCGACAGATGACGGAAAGTCATAATGAAAGATATTTGTGGATTAAAATGTATTTTATTTTTCCATAAACATTCAATTTCTATAATAAAAAAGTAAACCTCAAATGAATTTGTACACCTAATAAATAATTACAAGAAAATCGAATGATTATAAAAATAGAATTATTTCACTAGAAGCTTTAATTTTTAATTCAGTTAATATTATAAATAAACAATTATATTACTGTAAAATACATAAGACAGTTGACCAGTCTATTGTGTAAATAAAGAGAAAAAAAACGATACAATATATTTCTAGTAATGTAACCGAATTCTTTTTCAGAAAATTGCAGAAAAAGTCTCTTTATTAAAAATATTCAATGACTGGCTTCAATTTCTTGCTCAAAAAACTAAAAAATTTTAATTAAAATTAGAATTTTTTAAAATATTCTCTTGAATTCTTTACTAAAATTCTATTTGAATTTATATTCATATAATGAAATTTTAATCGCCATCATGCAGATTAATCAGCTATAAAAAAGGTACTGAATCAATTTGTACACTTAATAAATTGTAGATTAAATGCAAATGGATTTATTTTAAATAATATACTTTTCAAGAAATTAACATGATATAAAAGTGTTCATTATCCAATTATTAGAAGAAATACTAATAGAAAATGATATAAATCGGAATTGAAATCAACTGATCAACTGTTCAACAAACAAACGATTCAGTAACATTGAACTGAAACAAAGGTCACAAATCTAACAAAAACACTGCATTGCATCAAATATTTAATTAAATAACAATTATTAAATAAATATAATTTGTGTACACGTATAAATAGTGCAACGATCGTACAATTTATGTACGAATCTAACAAAAATCATTATCAATTTATCCGTTCGTGTACGTTGATGATGGCCATTGATTCGTACAGCCGTTGATAACGCTGATAATAGTGTTCTCAGTGCACTAATTTAATTAAAACACTACAATACCCCATAAATTCTATCTAAATTTACACACGTTTTCGCTAATTACCCTAATTTCACAATGAAATCCTATACTAAAACAGAATCGTAAATTCATTTGCAGATGTAGTAGAGAATAAGGGAATGGAATATAAAACAAAATAATTAATTGTGTATAATAAATTTTTAAGATCGTCTTATCTGTTGACAATTTTTCTCATTTTCAGTTCGTTTTCAACGGAAAAAAATATGTTTAATATCTGACTGGTTCCTTATCTGTGTACGAGGATAATATTTAATTTTTTTATCGAAAAACTTTTGTACTTTTTATTATAATATAAACATGGCTCGAATTCATGATTCATCTTAAATTGAAATGAAATTTCAAGGGAGAAAAGTGAGATATTTTAGAGAATATTAATTAAAAAATAACAATTTTTATAATCATTCTGAAATAAAGTTGGATTAAAAATACATATCTTTTTGATAAGATCTGAAGAGATCTGTTAAATTTATTTTTAACACTGACTAAATTCATTTTCATAAATGAATTTTTCACTCGCTTTAAACCATGAAAAGTGTGTGATAAGGTACAGAAAACTTTGTACTGTAGACTTTCTGTGTCTCAATTCTCTGAAGATGATGAAATTATCACTGAAATTTATATAAGCAGCAATCAAAAGACATTAATCCTTTAGAGACGATGATGGGAAAAGAGTGCTAAATTTTTTTAACAAATATTTTTCGATGAACTGGACATTCTTTTATCGTCAACGAAATAAAAATCACAAATTTGTCGGTTACAAGAAAAAAAAGATGTTAATTCAGATTAGAAAACGTCTTGAATGGTAAAACCTTCACTGCTGATGAGGATATTAAATCGTTCTTGGAACTGTTTTTTACCGAAAAAGATAAGAACTCCTTAGAGCGCTGAATCATGAAGTTGCATGAATGATGGCAAATGCTAATCTAACAAAACGGACAATATATTCTTTGATATTTTTTTTTGTTTCCCATGGAAAATTTACCTTTCATTTACATAGACAAAAGAACGTAGTTACTTTTGGCCAACTCGATACTTTAAAGAAGACAAACTTATCAACTAGAATCTTGGATAAAAACCAAAGTCCACTTAAAATAAATTCAAACATACTCTCGAACGGAACAGAAAACAGAACGATAAAGTGACACGTGTGAGACGATGACGACATATTTTCCGAATTGAAATCACTAATTCTGTCCGTGGCACGAGCGCATGTTTCTGCGCTCGTACAGAAAGTACGTGCACGATTAACTCAGTAAACAGTGCATTCGGAACGAAATTCATTACAAACAAATAACCATATTGTCAAGTTAATGAAAATATTGCGCCGAACGGGAGCTTACGACGTCAACGAAAGAAGAACACGGCTACTAATAAACGTCATTATTTCCGAAGAATTATGTCCAAGTCATGAAATTAAAATGTACGCCGCCTGAATACAGATCGGTCGAAATTTAATTTTAAACATACGACGACGCGCTGCCGGCTCGTCCAAAATGAAAATGTTACTGTCATTCCTGCGGCTGAAATTCAATGAAACGAATAAATTATTTTGTCGTCGTTGAAATAATTTCGAATATTCGATTAATACATATACATTATATATATATATATATATATATATATATATATATATATATAAAGATAATCAATGTCAATTTGTAACGTTTCTTTTTTCCATACAGAACAGTAAAAAAAATGTAATTATGTGCTTTCATGTGCTTGAAAACGTGAAATTGTTTTTTTGTTGTCTGTTTGTATGGTGAATTAAAATAAATTAATATTCTGCTGGAATATTTCTTTCACAAAAAAAAATATTTATAAATGTAGCTTTAATATACAGCCGAACTTTTTCACAAAACATGCTTATGAATAATAAATTATACAGTAATTATATCTAAATAATAACTTTGTATATTTAACATATTGTATTTTATTGATCGGTCTGTAAAATGAATTAAAATCAAAGTGTATACAGTAAACCTTTAACAAAATACTCTCATAACGCGGTTTCCATATAACATTGAACAAAAACTGCGACCGCCCTTCTATAGAGCGGTACTCTTATAACACGGTTTCTATATAATGCAACTTAATAAGCTTGAGCAGTCTCCCTATAATATGATTTTTTCTATTGATAATTTTCTTATATGAATTCATAGATTCAATAAAAATAATTTGAAATGTTTAAATATATATTTATTGTCTTTTGTATATATATATATATATATATATATATATATATATATATATATATATAGACTCAAAAAATGTACACTATATTAGAGGTGTATCGATGAACTTTATTCATTGTTGAATCGAATTAGAACAATATGTAATATGATGTTCTCACAAAAAAGTCATTAATCGCACGAATGCTAGAGCCGCCATGCAATCGGCAGGACAGTCAAAAAAATGGCAGAGACACGAGTGTCGTCCATACAGATATTTTTTAAAACCACATTGTTAAGTCAAATAAGTACTAAAATAAAATCAAAATACAACAATCATTTAACTACTTTCATAAATCCTCATCGAACAAACATCTGTCTTCAATAAATCCTAAAAAAAATCGAAATAAAAAGTAAAAAAACGAACTAAATTCAATCAAATGTAAACAAATCGATTTCACATTCATTTCCATAACATCGATATGAAATTTCAGTACCAAATCAAGTGAGAAACTTACACTACACATAATGGAACTAAATTCTATTCATATATATATATATATATATATATATATATATATATATATATATATATATATATATATATATATATATAACGTCTTTCTAACTTCGCATGAAAATATGATAAAGAAGTTAACGGAGAGTAAAACTTTTAATCTGATTTTAAAATCTGTTCAGCAGAAGTTTTTTCTTCAACTCGGATTTCATAATATTATACAGTATTAAAAATGTTATAATAATGTTTGCTTGATACGAATATTAAAGAAGTAGTTTACATGCGTAAGGTGTTATAAGATTTAATAATTAATAAATAACAATTTTTAAATCAATACGTATTAAGGTATTGGATTTCTATTGAAATCTTTTTTTATAAAATATTAGATATAAAAATTAATTCGGTACTTTTAAACTGAATAAATTAAAACCAAAGTCACAAGAACGATTTGTTTATTTTTGAGAGAAGATGTTGTGACGCATGAAAACATGCAAAAAATGCATAAACAGTGAAAGAGGTTCGAAAATGCATTACTATTTCATCGATTCAAATCAACCATCTTTTTTCGGCAAGGGATTCGTCACTTACTCGACAGATAGAGTAAATTTATATCAAATAAGAGGAGATATTTTGAAGATTGAAATATATTCTATTTTTCCATAAAAATTTATTTTCTGTAAAAAAAGGGTACCGAATTAAATATCTTACTAATACTTCTTATTGATGTATATATCTGTCGATTTACAAGCTAACAAAAATATTTATTTACCTATAATTCATCTTGTATATATTTAAGTCCATCTTTTTAACATATTTTTGAGAATCATTCCTCGATTAGAAAAACTTAATAGATTGATCGATATGTAAAAAAGCATCTTCTAAATAATAAATGAGATCCTATATATAAATCATCAGACTAAAATTAAAATCTTCTCGTAAATCAGAAATGTTCTCTATTCAAATTACATGTAAATGTAAGTAAATTCTGATTAAACTACACAAACTTGTAATATCGATTCGTACGCTGTGTATTCAAACAAGCCTGTATACAGCACCGTCGACCTTTATTAATAAATAAACGCACTGGTTTCTTATTATTTTCGTACTATATTAATAATACCGAGCTAACCACAGGCTTAAACGCTGAAATACACTAATGAAAACAGACTTAAATTGAGACTTAAACTCTTGACCATTACCTTTCGAACATGCTACGTACAGGTACAAGACCACAGACCCCGTATTATCTACAAATTTGTTATATAAACTATTAATCAGTATATTGAACAATGTGTATGTGTATATATATATATATATATATATATATATATATATATATATATATATATTTAAACCTTACTAATTCCATTCTCCTTTCAAAATCAGATTTTCATATAAAGGTGATTTTCGTATTACAAATTATTTTGAAGATATAAACAAAGGACTTATTATTTTATACAAGTACACATACATATACATAAAGAGAGAGAAAGAGAGATTTTATAAAAACATGTCATTTAAATTTCAAATTCTATTAGGAATAAAAATTAATTCTGTGCCTTTAAATTGAATTAATTATAACTATGTTTTGAATTGAAATATTTTTTCGCCACATTAAGATTTTGAAGTGGCAACCATAACATTTAAAAACACTAGATTTATGGTCAAGCAATTGGCATAACTCTTCAGAAAACAGTAGTGAACATGATTACATCCGAAAAGTAACATATCAGAGCGAGAATCATTTGTTTATCTTTAGGAGAAGGTGTTGTGAACTTTAAAACATTCCAAAAAATGGTTGAACTGTGGAAGAGATCCGAAAATACATAACGATTTTATCGACTCAAAGCGGACATCTTTTTTCGACAAGGGATTCGTCAGTTATCCGAGAAATTGAGCGAAGTTATATAAAATAATCGAAGATGTTTTGAAGATTGAAATGTATTCCATTTTTCAATTAATAAACATTCATTTTCTATAAAAAAAGGTGCCCAATTTATGTGCACACCTAATAATTGTATTTAATATACCTTTTATTCAAACTAGAGGGGATCGTTTCGTGTTCACTAGGATCACTAAACCCGAGTGAGGCTCTGCCTCTCGCTTAACTAAAATGGATAACGTTATAGGTTGTTAATGAAAGTGGACTTCTGAATAAATGAAAAATTATGTTTTTCTAGTGAAAGTCTTTCATTTTACTCTAATACTTTAGTATAATAATATTTGAACTTTTTTAACATTAATAATTAATATAAAGGAATGAGGAGAAAATGTTTACCATTTTAATCAATCAGAATTAAAATCATGTAATCTGAAATGTGAGAATTTTAACTTTAACATTTCAGTCGCAAGCAGTTCTACTGGCCATAATTCACTTAAAGCATGACTTATCAAAAAAATAAATCACGGTAACGACATCATAATTATCACTAGATCATATATATATATATATATATATATATATATATATATATAAAGATATTCTTTAATCTAATATAAAAATATAAACAAAAACAAATATAAAATTATTTTCATACCATATCACCGGTTTTGTTCTCGAGCTTAATGCCAATTCCATAATAGATACTGTTTTACATCTATATAATAATTGATTCAAGACAAGCATAAAAACTGAAATAATCAATTAAGAAGACTGTCAGATACTATTCCCAATAAATGTATTAATATATGCGCTCAACTCGAACGAAAGTACGTAATGCGTCGAATATCTTCGAATAATGGCAATAATTTATTTCCTTAGGAAGGATAAGAAACGACAACTTTACAGAGATACTGTTATTATTCTAAAGATGTAGACGCCGGCATCATAAAAAATTCTTCCTGCGTATTATTTTCATGAAGTCAAAGTATTATGAGAAAAACTCGAGCTTTATACTTCAAAGTTCATAAAAAATGCTTTCATGAATTCCAAATATATATATATATATATGTATGAGTAGAGTTTCGACCTTTAATCGTTAAACTATTTGTCCGAGTTAACTCGCACACATTCTTTGTGCAGAAACTATTTGTCAGACTGTAAACCGGTCCTATCTTTTAATCTACGAGTATAGTCTATTTTTCAAAAACATGAAATTGCTATTACACTGGATTAAACATAACCTGAGATATAGTTTCTGTTAAAATTAGTACAGTAGTCATTTTCAACGAAATAAACTTACATTGCAATAAATAAAACATTATCAATCCACAGACTTGTTACAAAAATATTCAATAATGTATATAATTACATAGATGTTTATAAAAAGCCTTATCCGATCCAAAATTGAGATAAGATATTACACTTTTATAAAATAAGGTTAAAATTTCGATGGAAATTCTATCATTCTCAAAAACACTAAAGTGTACAAAAATTTATATAAAAATAAAATAAACATTTTTTATCCCTTGCCGCTCTGTGGATAACGATATCGCCTTTTAAACGATTAAAAATTTATTACTAATCATTTTTTAATTATTACTTATGCATATTTTGAATGAAATTCCATATTTTTCAGAATGATAACGCATAGAAAAAATATTTTTTTAAATTACCAGGTGGACACGTCTCCTTCTCGCTTCCCTCATCGACCCCCGTGGAGTAAAATTAAAGGTGAGGGTGTTCTTGAGAGACCAACGAGATCACAAATATAAATGCATACGATTATATTTTTAACATAATTTTTTATATCATTTAAATAATGTTATATTACAGCATGAAAAAACATGTAGCAAAGAGAACGATTAGAATGTGTGTTAATTAAGTATTTTAAATTTAATTAACCGAATTCTTTGAACCTCGCCTCTTCTGATTAACACATTTTTAAATATTTTCAGAGAACAAACAATATTCTATAAAGACAAGGTTTATTAATTCAAAGTCTAAACGGTTCTATCGTAGAGAGATATTTTAAAAATAAACTAAAGAATATTTTAAGTGGTGTAACAGAAACATAACATTTAGATTATCTTCTAGCATTCAAACATTTTTTATAGTCCAATAAAATTGTTTCAACGCATGATTAAATGGACAACTGTACATACATGGATACATACATTTTATGAGTGTGTGTGTGTGTTCGTTTACATACATCAACAGTGCTTTTAAAGAATATACGTAAACACGTTTAGAAAACATTACCGGCGCACGTGAACCGCGGCCGGATTTATTCGGTGAAATATTGTCCGGACACGTATTGTACTCGTCATAAAAACCGTACACCGTGCCGATAAAATCTTCATTTTGATACGGAATAATAATCGCGACCACGCCCACTGGAAATTGACGTTGGAGCGTGTCTGCATCACATAACATTCATCACGTTCGATATACCGGCGTAAGGGTATGAAAATACTTAACAGTGAATGCACAGAGTATGCCAAACTTCGATGCTTTCGAAATTTAGTTTTGCTCCGCCTGACGGCTGACGTTAACTTTTCTTCAACAACAGCAATTTGTCGACGACAATGCGCCTTTGTTTATTTCTTTTTTTTACAAAAGTATTCGGATTGTTTTGTCTGTGTACATATATATATATATATATATATATATATATATATATATATATATATATATATAAAGATTATACAAGTTCTTAAATATTCAAATACAAGTAAGACTTAGATATTTAATGAAAACAAATAAATACTGCTAATATAATAGGAGCTTGCATTGAAAACCGCTCTTCACGTGTAGATCTCTCTTATGTCATAAATGCTCAAAAAATACAAAAAAACGACGATTTTCAATGAAAGCATCTAATATAAAATGTGTAGGATTTGAAACGATAAAATCTGAAATACATATAAAAGGTTTTCCAATAAGGACGCATTTTTTTAAAAAAAAATATTAAATATGAAATTTCTAATTTCCTTAAGTACTAAATTTGACAGCTGCCATCTCTTACAATTCACTTTGATTGACATTTCCTGTTTTTTTTTTATTGTGAAGGTAAACGTCATCATTCTTTCAAACGCAAGTTTCGTCTTGTGTATGATATTCAATTAATGATATTTTTATTAAACAAATAGACAAACTTTAATTTTCTAAATCAAATTATAATTATAGAAAGATGTAAATCTATGAAAAATATATTATAAGAAAAGGTTGTAAATGATTTCATGTTTTATAATCGTAAGAAGTCGGTGAAATCAACACAGAATTCTTTCAATACATCAAAACTTTTTCGTTTGGAAAACCAAAGTTAAAATGAAATCAGACACAAAGTGTCTCCCGATATCGAACTGATTTCCTGCCCGATTGCGGTTTGCACAGTTCGAATACTGTAAGGGTTTTCACTGAAAACCGCCGTTTTCTGCGTAGGCGGAAATCATACGAATTTAAATCTTGAGTAGTCAGTGACTGACAAAATGTTCTAGTACGAATATATTTGTTAATGTTTTCAATTATAAAACTTTTTTTTACAAAATGATATTTCATTTATTTTAAACACAAACTCATAACGACGAATAAAATAGTGATATATTGTTTGAAAACATTTTTTTTTATTTCATTTATAAATATATTTATACTGATTTATTATCATTTTCAGTAATTGTAATATTTGTCAATACAACAGGATATCAAATCAAATATCAAAAACTCTTTATTTCTTACTGATTTCTTTCTCTATCTATTCTTAAAACTTTTAACAAAAAAACGGTGGTTTTAATAGACAGTAAAGTACTTTATTTTAGAAATACGTTTCTATGAAAGATTGAACAATCTTTAACTAAATGTTTAGAATTTTCTAACATATTTTTTAGTAGATGAACATTATTTTTAAAAAAAAAAAAGATTTAGTTGTTTGCTCATATTTTTCACATGATGAACCTCACAAATTATTTTAAAATGAAACTAAACTTTCGATTTTTCTTATTTATAAGATTTTCTATTTAATAATATAATTTTTTAAAAAAATAAATTATAAAAACAAATAAATCGAATACATAAAAACAGAATATTTGTCAAAAACTATCAGTATAACGGTACAGTTTTCGAACTAGGTGCAAACTGATTTTCATAAATGACTTCATTCGCTTCATAAACAAACAAATGTTTTCTGATCGAAAATGTTCAATAATTTATCATTTTTGATTATTACATATACAACTTTAACGGCGATACTATCAATTTGGATTTGAAATCTTAATTTCACATTTTTTTTTGTATCTTAACACTTTGAGGATGACAGCAACCCTACCGAATTTTGAATACCCACAACAAACAAATAGAGTGAATAATCGATTATTACAATGTTTTGTAGTTAGTGGAGGAATTAAATAGTGTAATTGCATTTTTTTTAAAATTTAAAAAGAAAGAAAAAGATCAACAAAAATACATACTTAAAATGAAATTTAAATCCATAATTTCTTAACAAATTGACAAAAGAAATAAATCTTATTAAATAAAAGAAATAAATATTATCTAATAAAATTTAAAAAAAAACTTGACTGTTTTAAAAGGTAATGTGTAAAAAGTAAATAATAATTCATATAAATATATAAGTATTTATATTAAAAAAACAATAAGAAATTCTTGATTAAGAATAATACATTTTTCTTCAATTTTC